>OY757920.1:48066018-48356018 GCA_963585895.1 Sepioteuthis lessoniana | reverse complement strand
TTCATTTTTATCTCTTTCTTTATCTCACTCTCTCTCCTCTCAGTCTTTCACTTTCTTTCTTTCTTTCTTTCTTTCTTTCTTTCTTTCTTTCTTTCTTTCTCACTCTTATTCTCTTTTCTCCCCTCCATCTATATTTTCTCTCTCTCTCTTTTCTAACTTCCTTCTCCCCTTTTCGTCTCTTTCCCTCCATTTTCCCTTTATCTTTTTCTTCTCCCTTTTCTCTCCTCCTGCTGCTCCCTCTATTCTCAATCAGTTTAATTAGCTTCTATTTAAAGAATTTCTGTAAATAACCAGCAATGAATTAGCAAGTAAATTTGAAAAGTAATTGGGAAGTAAAAAGGTAATTATCTTTTTGCAACAAGGTGTGCTAATTAAAAAATAAGAAATTGAAAAAAACAACAAAAAATAAAAATAACAAACATACTCCCCCCTCTAATATGTTAACCTAACATTGATAAATGAAACTATGAAGAGAAAAATCATGATGTTGGGTGGGGGATACAAGCATAAACGGTTCAGATTTTGTCAAAAAGAGTATCACACCCTACCAAGTTATGTTGGACCACCTTGTCTGTGAGGCTTACTATATACTGATTATATTTACTGCAGAGGGGTAATACCCACTCAGAAAAGAATATTTTGGGTTATACCCTAAATTACATCTAATAGTGAGATTCCGGTTCTGGAGATCTGGTGAATGTGGAGTACCTCTTCATTACCACTGATCCCAGAATAGTGGTACTGATTAGGTACTATCAATAGGTCAAATTGAGCAGTTTAAAAATTATTTATATTCAGTCAGAATACTTTATGCCATATAAGTGTTCATTATTTGTATTATGAATAGTCATTTGATGTGAATATTATTTACTTAAAGCCATAAGACTTTGTACAAACAAATGGCTATTATTAAATAGAAATAATTTATAGAATTAGATTGGAACACTTGAAATCATATGAATCCAGGCAGATATTTTGTATTTGATTTGATTACTTAAGTAAAGTTGGCGACCATAGGAGAACCTGAAGGGTCCTTTTTCAATGGCTAAGTTGTAGAGAAGGGCATTACTCCTTTCCCTGGATTGCTTCTCTTTACCCTTGATCCACACCTTATAATGCTGAGTGTTTAGCAAGGGGGCATCAAGTACTATATTTTGACTCTTTGGTATGACTCGACCTGGGATTGAACCCCGGTCTCCTGGGCCTTTGGTGAACACTCTAGCTATTCTGAGCTTGTAATACATAATTAACCACAGCATTCATGCTACTCACCAAACATTATCAAGATATTTTTGAACCAATCAGATCCACAGAATCATGGTTCAAGACAACATTTCTAAGGAGCCTACCCCAGAGAAACATATTTCTTCAGCTGAATAAGTTATCATGTATATACCAGCTCACACTTTAACAACCAAATGTCCTATCTGTCCTGGGGGAATAAAAAAGAAGACAATAACATTAAAGGTTAACTTAACATTTAATGAATCATTTATAAGAATTCTCTATCCACTGTCTACATGGCACAGCTATTAGACTTTCTTCCATAAAACTATTTGAACATTGCCTGTTTCAATACTTAACAAGAAGAAAAACTTACCTTGAAACTATCAGGTCTTGCAGAATGATCTCTTGAGCTTGAAAGGTAATTAAAAAAGGCAACATAGACCCTATTTAAAGTTTAATTTTATCCTTAGAAAGAACAATATTTACCATTTTGTTTTCTTACTGTCATCACTTTGTTTTAAAGACAATGTCATCTAAATGTAAGCTATACACTCCTGAAGTCTCACATTGAAATTCTCCTGCACTCAGTAAATTATTGCCTTCGGTATAGCTGTAATTTCATTATGGATAAAATCTCTCATTTTATCAGTAGTTTACAGCTAATTTTTAAAGATCTGAGCCAGCAGGTACTCCCAGAGGAAGTTATCATATAGGGGTAGATCTGGTGAGTGAAACAGCTACAGGATGTCACCACATAGTGAGATGAGACACTCTGGGAACAAACATCACAAACACATGATATTCACCATTCCACACTAAGATGATAAGTAAAATGGTATGGCTGCTGCTACTCAAAGGCATGCTTCCTAGCCACTCAGCTCTACTTGCTCCTGTATTTTAGCAATTCTAAATCCAGTAATTCATTCTGTCAGACCATGTACAACTAATGTTTTTCATTTAAAGAAAAAAGCTTCTTGTGAACTCCATGTAAGAAAAGCAAGAAAACTTTGATATGAACAGACACATCATCATCATCATCAATATTATTCAATAATTGTTCATTGCAATTTGTACAGTTTGTGATGGAAATGAAAGATGTGCTTCTAAACTTTTTGATTTTTTTTTTAGATATAATCTTTCAATACTAAAGGAAAGGTTATCCTGAATACAGTTCTATTCATAGTTTACATAGGCGCTCATGGTGTATCAGTTATCATATCATATTTACCAACCCCTCCGCTCGGAAAGGATATGACACAAGGTCAATTTATAAATGGAGTTTAACAGGTTTGAATTCAGAGTTTTCCTTCTCCTAGACTAGTTGCCTCACCAAGGCTGAAGAACCCAGTCTGCCCTACTATTTACCCATAGCTGGAGGGAGGGAGAGTTATTGGATACATACTTTTCCCAAGGGTATTAGTGCTATGTGAAATGCCATCAGTCTCAGCCAGGATTTGAACTCGTGTCGCCATGTCCATTTCCTATAATGATATCATCATAGGAAATGGAATCAGTGACCAGAGTTCAAATCCAGAACAAAGCTGTTTACATTTCACTTAGTTTTAATACCCTTATTAAAGGTAAGGCAGCCTGTCTAGAAGGAAAACTCTGAATTCAAAAAAGCTTTACTCTGCTTAAAAAGTGACCTTGTCTCACATCCTAACGGGGGCAGTAGTGTTGGTTAAATATATACGTTTCAATCTATCAATATAAATTCCTAATCAGAATTAATAAATGAACCAAATTGCTTATAAATAAAATAGTACCCCTCATGACATACACATACAACACAGCCCATCTAATGAATAAACTCACCACACGTAATTTCTTAATAAAAGTTAATTTTCTTCTCAACTAATAATACCAAGATATTATTTCTCGTGGAAAATTATACAAGCAAAATGAATATTGTTAGGTATTATTTATTACCAAACTCTATCAAAATGAAAATCTTTAATTAAAAATAGAAATACCTAGCAGTCCAGAAATAAGTACACTTTTTTATATTTATGCATTTTTTTTTTTGTTACAGAAGTTTCACAATTTTATTTTTGATGTTTCAGTTCTGAAGAGTTTGAGAATAAGTAATGGCTAATAAGATATGTTTTTATTGTGTAATTTCTTAATGGTTAATACTGAATCCTAATAAAAACAGTTTTTAGTTTTTGAAATAGAAATTTCATCTTTTTGAAAAAGTAATATTTGAATTATCTAAGAATTTCGTAACATCAAGTATAAGAGACTGAATTGCCAAATAAATTAAATCTAAATCAACTAAGAAACCAATGAAAGTCAGTTTTACATGGTAAATACTTAAAAATCACACTTGGTTAATCAAAAAACAATGAAAGACATCCATCCATTTCCTAAAAAAAATGGAAGGTTTCAGAAAATATTTTAATAGCCAGAACATAACAGAAGATTCAACTTCTCTGTGGTTTTTAAGTTGAAGTAATGTCATTATTATGACTTGCACAAAGCCCTGGAGGCAGTTGATTGTTTCGTGACAGACTTGTTACACTCACATCCTTGACTGCTTTGTAAAGGGCTGACTGTGTTTGCAACCACCTTATACAGAACTTAAATCATTATCATATAATCTCATTGACATTACCTCCTCAAAAAATTATGGAAAGGCATGACCAGTGTTATTTTTAGTCTGAAAAGAAATGACATTTTTTGCAGTGTTTCTAAATTTAAGGCTGAGTCCAATACTGTAGATTTGACCTAAAGAAACTTGTTTGGTTTGTATTGGCCAGATTTTACTTGTAATCTATCATTCATCTTTTACATTAAAACACATAGAGCTTACATAATGCATATTACTTTCTGCCAAATACATATAAACTATAACATTATTATAGATTCACATCATCTATTGCATAATACATATTACCTATTATAACCCTTACTTATTATCTTTTACCTTTTATTTGGTACCTTTTATGTGGTATCTAATACTTTTTAAACATCAGCCATTACCTTTTATTTTTTAACTTTTTTATTTATCTGTTCACTGTGCATGACTGAGTCATTATGTGGAAAAAGTTACACAATTTCTCTTGACAGAATGAGCCAATTTATACATTGATACATTGATTTATTTAAATGATTCAAGATATAAACAATAGTTTGAATAAATCAATGTATTATCAAAGCATCTTTATAAAATTAGATGCTCAAGTTTTGTTGTTCATTGCATTTAATTTTTCAATTTTATTTTCAACTTCTAGTTCTTAAGTATTCCTACAATGTTAGGTACTGTTACCACCTTTATATTCAACTTTCTTTTTCACTTATTTCTTAAGATCTCAGTATTTCTCATTATTTTATTTACTCTGATTCATTCAGTAATCTGTTGGAATGGGGACATTCACTGTCTGACAGATATTTTTCCTGATGAGATTTGATCTGTGTAGACATTAGTTTTACATTGTAATTACTTTACTATCACATTTGACCAATCTAAATGGTTGATCGAATCTGTCTTCAGCAAAAAGAAAACTTCAGTTGATAGAAGCAACAGCTCTTCAAAATGAAGAGATTACATTTTTAATTAAATTAAACCTAAATCAACTACATTATAGAATTATACAAATGAACAGAACTTCAGTTCCAAGATACTTCTCTTATGAAAGATTTTATAATTACTTAAACATTTTTGAATCAGAGGAGAATGGTTGATATAATCCATCCACAACCAATATTAAATTAAAATTCCCACAAAGAAAAGAATAAAACAAATTATTGTGGACAGAAGATAACGAGAGGCAATGGCTTTCTGTTTTTGAAATATAAAATTGACATTATTATAGATTGATTTCTTATCATTTTATAATATGGGAAAAGTTTTAACCAGAAATAATAAAATCCTTGTATCTTTGGTTTAAAAGAAAATTAACATTTTAAAAAAATATCTTGGCTGTTTCTATTCATAGGAGATACTGCATATAAATTTATTCAAGTTACTGTTCTTTTCTCAAAAAGGAAGACACTGGTTCAAATAAATCAAAGATGTGGACACTTGATTGAATAAATAAAAGGAGACTAGTTTAAATAAATCAAAGATTTTGACACTGGTTTGATTGAATCAAAGGTGAGGACACTAATTTGAATAGATCACAGATTAGGACAATGGTTTGGATAAATCAATGAGAATACTAATTTGAATAAATCCTAGGTTAGGACACTGGTTTAAATAGATCACAGATGAGGTCACTGGTTTGAATAAATCACAGATGAGGACACTGGTTGGAATAAATTAAAGATGTGGATTCTAGTTTGAATGAATCATAGATGAGGAGAGTTGTTTGAATATGTCCAAAGTGAGCATACTGGTTTGAAAAATTCAAAGGTGAGGACTCTTTTTTGAATAAATCAAAGGTGAGAACACTGGTTTGAATAAATCAAAGAAAAAGAAACTGGGTCTAATAAATCAAAGGTGAGGACATTGGTTTTAATAAACTAACAATATGAAAGCTTTTTTGAATAAATCAAAGATGAGAACATTGGTTTGAATAAATTAAAGGAAAAGAAACTGGTTCTAATAAATCAAAGGTGAGGACATTGGTGTTAATAAACTAACAATATGAAAACTTTTTTGAATAAATCAAAGATAATTACACTGGGTTAGATAAATTAAAGATGTGGACACTACTTTGCATGAATTAAAGACATGGGCTGTGGTTTGAATAATTCAAAGATGAAGACACTAATTTGAATAAATCCGACATGTGGACACTGGTTTGAACAAAATGAAGATGTGGACACTAGTTTGAATAGATTAATGATGTGGACACTAATTTGAATAAATAAAAAATGAGGACACAAGTTTGAAATAGATTAAAGATTTGGATACTTGTTTTATAAATCAATGTTGTGGAGATTGATTACAATAAATAAAAGACACTGGTTTAGATAAAGTATGAATGAGGATATGAATTTGCATAAATCATAGATAGATACACAAGTTTCAATAATCAAAGATTTGGAAAGTAGTTTGAATAAATAAAAGATTGGACATTTGTTTTAAAAGATCAAAGATATGGATACCAGTTTAACTAAATCAAAGATGAGGACACTAGTTTGAATAAATTAAATTTGTGTAAACAGGTTTGAATAATTTAAAGATGTGGACAGTAGTTTGAATTAATAAAAAACGTAGATTCTGGTTTGAATAGATAAAAAATGTGCATACTAGTTTGAATAATTTAAAGGTGAAGACATTGGTTAAAAAAATCAAAGATGAGGACATAAGTTTAAACAATTTAAAGAGTTTTGTTACTGGTTTGAATAAAATAATAGATTTGAACACTCCTTTGAATAAATCAAAAGTAAGAATTCTAACATGAATAATCAAAGATAAGAACACTCATTTGATTAAATCAATGATAAGGACATTGGTGTAAATGAATCATAGATATGGAAACTAGGTTTAATAAATAAAAAATGAATACATTAGTTTGAATGAATTAATCATGTAGACATGGGTTTGAATAAATCAAAGATGTAGACACTGGTTTGAATGAATTAAATATGTAGACACTGTTTTGAACAAATCACAAAGATGTAGACACTGATTTGAATGAATTAATCATGTAGACATTGGTTTGAATAAATCAAAGATGTAGACATGGGTTTGAAGGACTTAATCATGTAGACACTAGTTTGTACAAAGTAGACTTGTAAACATTGGCTTAAACAAATTAAAGATGTAAACCTGAGTTTGAATGAATTAAAGACATAGACACTGGTTTATTAAACATGTTAACACTGGTTTGAATGAATCAAAAGTAAGGACACCAGTTTGAATAAATCAATGATGAGGACACTGGTTAGAGTAAATTAAAGATGTAGAGACCAGTTTGAATAAATCAAAGATGACAGCATTTCTTTAATAAATGAATGATATGGACACTAGTTTGCATAAATCAAAGCTGTGAGGATTTGTTTGAATGGATTATAGATGAGTATAGTAGTTTGCATGAATTAAAGATGGAGACACCATTTTGACTAAATCAAATTTGTTTCTTGTGAATATTGACAATGAAATTTCTTATTATCTCTAATATTTTTACTTAATGATTTGAACCATCCATAAATTACTGACTCTGGTAATATAAACTCTAATTTTAACAAATTGATTTCCGAACTCAAAGAAACTATAAAATTATTACATCGACATGGGCTGCCCACTAATGAAATTGGAACAACTGATGAGCAGGTTTTATACATATTAGCCACAATCAGGTAGATTTCTTATTTAAGCAAAGATAGTCTAAAATTTTATGAAGGATTGTTATTATTGTTTAGTCCAGTCTGTCTGTCTGTTTGCCCAGGGCCTATAAAATGTGTTGTCAAAACAACCACATCTTCCTACCTAAAACAAATTTCTGAGTAGCCTGCTATATAATACTTGTGTAATGTAGTAGTTGCCATGTAACTCCCTGAGAAACCTTGTGATAGCCTTCCCAATCCCCAGTAAACCTGGTGACTGACAACAAATTGTAACCCCTGATAACTCATGTTAGGTGTGAGAAATAATAACATGAGAGGTAAGACCATGAAGTGGTGTATCTCTGAAAGCGGAGGTGGAGTATGATTTATAGAACAATAAAAATACAACTTTACATCTCCCTGTTTTTGATGCCATTCAAGAGGGAAACTGATACACACAAATAAAATGAGTAGTATTTTTCTGTCATCTCATGTCTAGTTTTTCCTTATCCTGTTTGGAACTTGTTATCAACTTTTGTCTATGTCTCCAGCCCAATAACCTGTTAAGTAACAATTTTCCCTTGTTAGGTAAGCTAACGTGTATATTTTGCTTTAAAATCACTTATCAAAAAAATATAGAAAACAGGTTATTAGAAAAAAATGAGATTGAAAATTGTAATGTTCTATGAGGGAGGTAATTTTAGCGATACTTAAAATCTCTTTACTCACATCTGATACTGAATACTTAGTATGGAATGCTAAACAATACTAACTGTATACATTTCCCATCTATTTTGATGCCCAGTCAGCTAAGGCTGAAGAATACATTCTTCAAACATTGCTAGATCTAATGAAAGAAAAAGGCTTTACACTAAAAAAGCAAACAGCAGATGATATGCCACAAAAACTGTTATGGATGTAGACTACACTAATGACATAGTGTTTCTTGCAAATACACCTATCCAAGCCGAATCCCTGCTGCTTAATCTAGAGCAGGCAGCAGGAGGCATTGGCTTCCACGTGATTGCAAACAAAATGGACAATCTGTGTTTTAATCAAAGAGAAGATATCTCCACTCTAAATGGCAGTTCTCAGAAATTAGAGGACAAGTTCATTTATCTTGAGGCAGCATCTCATCTACTGAAAATGACATCAATATATGCCTAGCAAAGGCATGGACTGTTATCGATAGATTATCAATCATCATCATCATCATCATGTCGTGCGGCCAGCACAGATATCCCTGACCCTCTCTCTCCACGTCTCCCTATCATTCATCGCCTCTGGCACATCCCGTATCATCACATAGCTGCTGTATGTATGTTTAAGCTGGTCGTCCTGCTTTTGATTGGCCATATGCGGGGTCCACAGGAGTACATCACTTATGAGCTCGTCCTTGCTTCTCCTGAAGTGTCCGGCATGTCTGGTTCATCTAGCTTGGATAGTTTTCGTGATAGGTGGTAGGTGACCGTATAGTTGGTGTCTTGTGGGGTGTTGCTGCCAGGACTTGTTCAATATTGCTCTCAATTGCCGTCTAGCTTCTTCTCCAGCCGTTTAGTCAGCATCCAAGTAGTGCATCCATATAGCAGTATCGACACGACCTCAGCCTGGAAGAAACTGCTTTTCATTTTATCACTCAGGTCTGATTTCCATATGATCGAAAGCCTATCGATAGCTGTCCATGCCTTCATTAGCCATGTGTCAATGTCTTTTCCGGTTAATGAGATGCTGCTTCCTAGGTAGGTGAATTTGTCAACCAGTTTCAGAGAGGTTCCATCTAATGGGAGATGTCACCTTTCTGATTAAAGCACATAAATTCAGTTTTGGGTGCATTAACATGGAGTCCAATGCCTGCAGCGGCTCATTCCAAGCTATGCAGTAGTGTTTCAGCTTGATTGGGTGTATTGGCCAGTAGCGCTATATCATCGGCGTAGTCGGCGTCGGTAATTGTTTTTGCGGGGTAGCTTCTGCTTCTTTTCTTTGTCAGCATGAAGCCGTTTTCCCTAATGTTATCGATCGATGTCCTAAGTACGTAGTCTAGACAGATGATAAAGAGGTAGGGGCTAGCGTGTCCCCTTGTAGTACTCCTGCTACAATGTCAAAGTATTCTGTGTCTCCATCCGGTGAACGCACTTTTACTTTGGTGTTTCTGAAGAGAATCGTTATTGCTGCTACGGTTTCTTCTGGTAGGCCATATGCTAGTAAGATTTGTTCCATCTTTCCTCTATGAATGGAATTGAAGGCCTTGGTAAAGTCGACAAATAGTAATGTCGCCTGTAGGTTTTTTGCCCTTACGCTTTCTAGTATTCTACGGATGGTCAATATTTGTGAGGTCGTGGACCTGTTTTTTCTGAAGCCATTTTGGTTTTTCCTCAGGATTTTGTCGATTTGGGGTACTATGTGGTTTCATAGTAGGGCATTGTAGATTTTGGCTGCTATGGATGTTAGTGTTATACCTTGATAGTTTTTGGCTAATCCGAGGTCAACCTTTTTAGGGAAGAGGAGGATGCATCCCTTCATCCATCTGTCTATCGGATTTTGGTTATAGACTGCGTTGCAGTGTCGGAGCAGTATGTCGTTGAATTGTCTAGTCTTCCACACTTCTGGGGGAATCTCGTCAAGCCCTGCAGCTTTCCTATTTTAAATTTTTCAAAGAACCGAGTTGAGTTCTTCTTTGGTGAACGGTCCTAGTTTAATATCCAATTGCTTACTGATAATTCTGATGATTGGTTCCTGTGTAAAAGTCGATTATCAATCATATGGAAACCTTACCTATCCAATACAATAAAATGCAATTTCTTCCAAGCAACAGTTGTGTCAATTCTATGATAATGGATGCACCACATGGATGCTGACAAAGTGTATGGAGAAAAAGCTAGATGGGAGCTACACAAGAATGTTACAAGTCCTGGAAACAACATCCCACAAAATAGCTACTGTATGGCCATGTACCTCCCATTTCTAAAACCATCCAAATAAGACAAACAAGACATATGGGACATTGCTGGAGAAGCAAGGATGAAATCATGTGATGTTCTCAAATGGAGCCCTTCTCATAGATATTCCAGTGTTGGCTAACTAACAAGAACTTGCATACAACAGCTCTATATAGACATAGGATGTTGTCTAGAAAACCTGCTGGAAGTGATGAAAGAATGACAAATGGTGAGAGAGATCCATGCTAGCAGCGCAAATTGATGAGGATGATATATAGATATATTGATGCTTATACCTTAAAAATTTTTAAGTTTTAACTTAATAATGTTCAAACTGTTTTTTTATTTTTATCTGAGTTTGTGAGGTTAATCTTCCATCCTTATATTTGCTGGTACTTTTTCCTTGCTGATTTCTTACTGCCTTTAATTTTTATGGTATCTCTAAATTATGAAGAAAATTTATGGAATCTCTAACAAGAAAATCTCATCTATATTCTGTTACCTCAAGCCTGCCTTTTATCACATCCTTATTTCTGTGAGGATTGGAGTTAAGAAAACACAATATTTTTCATCTAAGTGCTTACAGTTATCACATGTTTTAGTTGGATTTGATGGTGAGAAACCAGTCCTGGAGCTCTTGCCATTACTAATCAGCCAACTCTTTCAAAGAGTATTTATTAGGGTCCTATTTATGGTTCAAAAAGATCTGTTTAAAAATTATTTGCATCAGACAAGAATATTTTATATCATCTGTGTACAAAATATCCTATGAAAGAACTACACAAAAAATGAAAATATATGCAATTATCTAACTTGTGAGCATAAGATAACCCTTGATCAGTTGAAATATCATTAAAACCATCAAGGAATCAATTAAAAGACTTTGTCAATCATTAAGATGAGTTGCTTTTGGATTTGAGTTCAAGGACCACCAATTTTGAGAATACCTGAAACTAAATTACTATGTGCAAACAAATCATTATTATCAAATAGCAATAGTTACTTTAAACCATATAATTGTGTACAAATTATTTGTATTATATTGGAATACTTTATATCATGTAATTGTTTGCAAACAAATAATTTTTGACAAAAAAGTGAAATTTTTAAAAATCAATAGGACACTGAAAATAGTTAAAAATCAAATTTCAGCATTAAAAAACCTAGAAAGATTTGATATGACATTAAATAAATAAACCAAACAAAATCATATTGAGCAATCTAAATCTTATTTCAAATAAAACCACCCAGCTACAAGTTATCTCCCTTTTTCTCAAAAATGGGATGAATATATTTACCTACAAAAATGTACTAGTTATTTAAAAAAAACTGAATCTTCGTTTTATTTTTCACTTTATATTTATTCTTGTTATATATATATATATATATATATATATATATATATATATATATATATATATATATGTTATTTTTTATTCTCTTAATTCTTAAGCAGGAATAGAAATTGATAACAATATATCTCAGAAAGTTATTTAAAATTTAAATCAGCAGAATCATCATGCCTGTATTCCATTGTTACAGTTGGTGACTGATACTTTCTGAATTACAATTTTTAGAACTTGTGGCATTATTTATTAGGAATAGTATTTTGTATTTTATGTAAGAAGTAAGAAGATAAGTATTTCTATAAACTGAGTAGAGGATATTGCTATTTTTTCAATATTACAGGCAACAGAACATTGCTAATATTTTTATAATACAAGGAAGATGACAATATACAGTAAATATATTTTTAACTCAATTGACTTCATGCACCATAACAACATTTTAGATATTCGATTTCCTGATCTTTAAGTGTAATAAAACAGCTAAAGATGCTGTAAAGATTTATTATATTAATATTGTAATTTTTTTTTAATATAATAAGTGTCTTTACACAAGTTGTGGATGTCTTAAAGGCATTGATTCTGATCATGTAAACTTGATATATTTATTCACATTCAGTGCTATCTGCAATTTGACAGAAGTCCCTGTTGATTTTCTTATATAAAAGTCATAAATATATTCTATTTTCCTGTATAATGTGAACTCTATATCTTATGCAGGAAAGGCATGGGAAATATTTTTCAATTTGCACAAGGAAACATCTTATGAATAAGATTATTTTACAAGCTAGTATAAACTCTGAACCATCTTCTGAACCAAAAAAATAAAGGGAAGGTTTCTGATATGAAATCGTATCTCTAGACTACATACAGTAACCATTTAAAAGTAAATTAATATTATGAGTCATTTATGGTGCCAGATTTAGTGTTATGGTTATTGCTGTGGGAAATGGAATCGACAACCTGAGTTTAAATCCTGGACTAGACTCTTTGCATTTCACTTCTTGCTAATGAACTTGAAAAAGACCTGAATCCATCTGTTTCCCCCAGTTGTAAGTAAATAGTTGGATAGACTGATTTCTTTAGCCTTGATTAGGCAACAATTCTAGGAAAAGGTAAACGCTGAATTCAACACCAGCTTTACTTTGCGAAAACATTGACCTAGTGTCACATCTAACCTGTGACAGCCAAGAAGAGTAAATTGAAAGAAGTCATTCTAGCTACTTAATTCAATACACAGATTTTCTATTTAGAGGGAAGCTACAATATTTATTGGTTACTTTATTAATTAAAGTTAAAATTGTTAAAATATTACATTCATGTATAATGCAATAAAATTGTTGAAATATTACATTCATGTATAATTCAAACCACAGGCATTTTTGTATGAGATTTTGATGCAAAATTTCTTCAAAAAAGGTAATTGGCTGATTTTCATTATGAAGCATTAATTCAGTCACCAAAATGAGGAATAAAAATTAAAAATTCTTGTTTAAAATTCATTTCTTATTTTAAAAAACACAATATTAATTTCCTGTAAAGTTTTTTTAAAATCAAAACCAGAGTTATTCTGTTGTTTCTTTATTTGTCTAAATTTTTTATTTGTCATATTGGGATACAAATTGTATTGTGTGATATTGTACAGTCATTAGAATTACAAAAGAACCAATGTTTCATATGAAAAAAAAGAAGATTTTTCGGAATAAAGTCTAATGCAAATTATTTGTATCCAAGGGTATCTCACTAAAAAGCCAAAGCAGCAACAAGTAAATAGTTTTAGATTGATTCTTTATCAGAATCATTCACAAAATCTATCTTAAAAAGTTTTTAATAAAACCAACTTGTTTTTTGCAGTTAACATCAAATCCACATTTTAATGGTATATTTTAAAATATTCCACACTTTAAACCTTTATGAAATGTAATCTTGTTTTAAACAAGCAAAAAAAAAAAATACTGAATATTTATTATTTGCCTTCACCAATCACCTACATCAAATACTGTTAAGAATGTCGCTAATCTTCGGGTAAATCCAAGAAGGGATTACTAAGATGATCCTTTTTGATATATCTCTGATTATCTGTGAGATTGAGGTCAGTATTAATTTCCTGACCAAGTGACAGATTCATCTTTTATGAAAAAAATTAAGTTTTTCTACCTTGCGTTTGGTTCTAAATGCCATTGGTAACTCTACCAAGGCATCATCCATCAAAATCTGCAAAAAATATAAACTAACATCTTTGTGTAAAGACTGTCTCATTTATCTGATACATGTAGGGCACTTCATGTGGTGTAATTGTTAACAAGCTAGACAGACAGACCATTACTAGTGAGTTCAAATCTCACTGAGTTCTCTATACATTGGTCTTGTGTAACAACTAAGGAAAGCTTCGTAAACAACTAAATGGTCACATGCTGTCACATGCAAAATTTTCAATACTCTTTAGCAGAGCTGGCTTGAGGGATAAGCAATAAAAGTGGTTACACTGGACCCATTAGCTTCAAGGGGTCCCCATGTGTGTCTGTTATTTTTTTTTAGATTTATGTTAACTGGTTTTTCTCTGCTTAAAAAATGATGTTGTGTTATTGCCTGGTCACAGTGGAGGGGTTGGGTAAATACAGATTATTGCTACTAGTATACCCGAACTGTCAAAATTATTAGGGTATACAGTAAAATCTTGTTCTTTTTAATTATACATAAGTAAAGAGTTAAGCATTAACAATTGTTAACATTGATAAGAGTTGGGCTTCCCGAGCTTTTCAACCCGAAGGCCACAAAGCTTAACTCAAGATAGATCTTAATCTGGAGGTTTGAATTAATTTCTGGTCAAGAATAACAATATCTATGAAGGAGAGATAGATATGCTTTTGGCACAGTTGGGAGTATGTATTGCATCACCCTGACTCCCTCTTTTCATTTAAAGTTTTCCTCTGCTAATGGTCAATTAAATAGGAATGATAAAATGTTTCTTCTTAGTTTCTTTTATCACTACTGCTTATCAGCCTCAAGTTGGTACTTGAACTTTGGCATCTTGTTGGAATGTCCTGTAGTGCCCTACTCATCTTGTCCAGCTTGGACACAATAATTCTTTATTTCCCTACAAATGGCTATTCTCAATTTCAAATGTCTGAAAAAAATTTCAAATGTTTGCTGGCACAAACTGATGGAAACTCAAAAATTTTCCTCTCATAGTAACTTTGTTTTATATGGATATATTTTAATGTGAATGAGAACTTGCTCAAGCATAGTGGAAAGAATGAGTGGCTGTAATCGTGAGACAGCAGTAGCAGTAAGACATTACTGATCAGCAGCTCACCCAGTTTCATTGGCTCAGTGAACCCTCTTTAGTGTTTGTTTTTAAAAAAGAAATTGTTAATCATGTTTGGTCTAAACAGTAAAAACAATTAGTCAGGTTAAGAAAGGAAAATAAATGAACCCTCAAATACATTTGTATGCATTTACCCAACCCCTCTGAGTATGAGCAGGATGCAACACAAGGTCAATTTATACATCTGGTTTGAATTCAGAGTTTTTCTTCTGTTAGACTGATTGCTTTATGGAAGCTAAAGAACCCAGTGTGCCCTACTGAGAAGAGATGGACTCATGCCTTTTCAAAAGGCATTTGTGCAAATTTAGGCAGACTGAATTATTTAATCTTGGTAAGGCTACTAGTCTAGGAGGAAAAAAACCCTCTGAATCCAAGCAAGCTGTGTTCCATTTAAAAACTGACCTTGGTTCATGAGTTGTTTTTGGTTGGATAAATACATAGATTTACCATAGAGCTATCTGTGTATGAATGCAGGCTTAGCAATATCCAAAACATATCCAGCTGCTACCCAAAGCTAAACATTAAAAGAGGTAGTCTCCATGTCATAGTGGTTAATATGCTGGACTGTGATATCATATTGTCCAGTCAGCTGGGGCTATAGAATACACTGACTGTTTGTTTGCTGAGGGGTAACCCCACCCCCAACGAGTGTCCTGGATATGACACAAAACAACCTGATGATGAGGTTCCTCAAATGCTGGAGCTTTGGGGAATGTAGATTACCTCTTGATTGTTATTGCTCCCAGGTCCACTCTGGCCTAGTGTGGTAGCACCAGATAGGCTCCAATCTGTGGGTCAAATAGAACTAAACTGTGTGCTTATGCTAAACTGAATTGTTTGAAATAAAACTATTTGACTAAACTGAATAGCTTGAAATTGAAATGTTTTTGACTATTAGTGTACTGATGTTAAACTGAATTGTTTTAAATAGAAATGTTTATTTGTATAAAAATGGATTTGCCATTAAATGACCAACAAGGTTGATATGCCATAAAACCCAAACAAATAAACATATGACATCATAGTAGGCTAGTTTGAAATCCACTTGCACTATTGAATTCACTTTCTCAAAAACACTCTTGGAAAACACATGAGCCATCTTATCCTTATTCAGTCATTGCTGAAATAGTATCACTGCTGTTCTTCTGCATGGGTGGCTTTGGCATTAACTTACCCTCAAAGGTTGATATCTTTGTATAATATACCCATGATACGGATATCTGAAATAGACATAATGTTCATAAAATGTTCATAAACATATATCATCATCATCATATCGCGCTGGTAGCACGGATATCCCTGACCCTCTCTCGCCACTCCTCCCTATCGTTCATCGCCCTAGGTAGGTCTTCAGGACAACAGCCTGTATCCTCACATAGCTGCTGAATGTACGTTCGAGCTGGTCGTCCTGCTTTTGCGCGGCCATGTGTGGGGATCCATAAGAGTACATCTCTTATGAGTTCATCTCTGCTTCTCCAGCAGTGTCCTGCATGTCTGGTTCGTCTAACTTGAACAGTTTTCGTGATAGGGGGCAGGTGGCCGTACAGTTGGTGTCTTGTGGGGTGCTGCTGCCAGGACTTGTTCAGGATTGCACGCAGCATTCTTGTGTAATTGCCATCCAGTTTCTTCTCCAGCCATTTTGTTAGCGTCCATGTAGTGCATCCATATAGCAGTATCGATGTGACCGCTGCCTGGAAGAAGCTGCGTTTCATTTTATCGGTTAGGTCTGATTTCCATATAATCGATAGCCTATTGATAGCTGTCCATGCTTTCGTTAGCCTCGTTTCGATGTCCTTTTCGGTTGATTCGACGCTGCTTCCTAGGTATGTGAATTTGTCTACTAGTTTAAGTGGGGTTCCTTCTAGAGTGGAGATGTCCCCCGTTTAGTTATAGCACATATATTCCGTTTTGTGTGCATTAACATAGAGGCCTATTCTTGCTGCTGCTCATTCCAAACTATGCAGAAGAGTTTCGGCTTGGTCAGGTGTATTTGCCAGTATCGCTATGTCATCGGCGTAGTCGGCGTCGGTAATTGTTGTTGCGGGGTATCTTCTGCTTTTTTTCTTCGTCAGTTCGAAGCCATTCTCTTTGATTTGGTCAATCGATGTTCTAAGTACGTAGTCTAGACAAATGATAAAGAGGTATGGGGCCAGCGTGTCCCCTTGTAGTACTCCTGCTACAATGTCAAAGTATTCTGTGTCTCCATCCGGTGATCGTACTTTTACTTTAGTGTTTCTATAGAGAATCGTTATTGCCGCTACGGTTTCTTTAGGTATGCCGTACGCTAGTAGGATTTGTTCCATCTTTCCTCTGTGAATGGAGTCGAAAGCCTTGGTAAAGTCGACAAATATTAATATCGCTTGTAGGTTCTTTGCCCGTACACCTTCAAGGATTCTGCGGATGGTTAATATTTGTGAGGTCGTGGATCTATTTCTTCGGAAGCCATTTTGGTTTTTTCTAAGTATGATGTCGATTTTGGGTTCTATTCGGTTTCGTAGTAGGGCATTGTAGATTTTGGCAGCTATGGATGTAAGTGTTATGCCTCGGTAGTTTTTGGCTAATCCGAGGTCCCCCTTTTTAGGGAAGGGGAGTATGCATCCCTTCATCCATCTATCTATCGGATTTTGATTGTATACTGCGTTGCAGTGGCGGAGCAGTATGTCGTCGAATTGTCTGGTCTTCCATACTTCCGGTGGAATTTCGTCCAGCCCTGCAGCTTTCCTATTTTTAATTTTTCTGAGAACCGAGTCGAGTTCTTCTTGTGTGAACGGTCTTAGTTTAATGTCTAATTGTTTGCTAATTATTCTGGTGATTGGTTCATGCGTTATTTTTGGTGGGTTTCCAAGTAAGTTTTTGAAGTGCTGTTTCTACAGTTTTATTCTTTCTTGTTGGTTTGCTGCTTTAAGTTTTGCTTTGGCTGTGTTCTTTCTTCTACTCACTTCGTTTATTGTTTGCCATGCTATCCTAGATTGCCTATCTTCCACCGAGTCTCTGATCTTATCTATCTGATTTTGAATGTATTCTGTCTGTTCCTTTATATATATGCCTGCTAATTGATATTGTGCCGTTTTTAGTTTTAAGGCATTTGTGTTTGTTGGGTTTTTTTCGATAATTTTTGGAGGCTGTTTTCACTAGTGCACGTTTTTCTCTCACAGCTAAAGTTTCCCATGGGACTCTATATTTAGATTTAAGTTTTGTTGGAATGTATTTTGCTGCTGCCTCGAGGTGTGCATTGACGAAGTTTTCATATTCGTCGTTTGGTGTACTTGTTTCCGTCTTTTCTTGTAGTGTTTCGAATCTGTTTCTTAATTCTAATACATATTTATCTCTTATATCTTTGTTGTTTAATAGGGCCCAGTCATAGTCTTTGGTGGTCGCTGTTCGTTTGGCGAGGTACGAAACTTTTATTCACTTTTTTGAGTTTAAAGGTTTTTTGACATGAAGAGAGGGAGACACAATCTTTCTATGCTGACTGTTTTTACATTGTCAGCTCTCAACCCAACCAATGCGTGGCGCCTGTAGCGCACAAAGTCGTCTGGCCTCACCCAGGTCTGAATCTCAACTCTCTGGGGGTTTATTTTGACATCTGTGAATGATGTATCCTCCCCACACACGTGAATTCCTGCACTCATGTTTGCACCTAACTAACCCATGCACTGAGCCAAAAGGTTCTCATCCTAACTAAACCGAAAGGCAAGATATTCAAAACGAAATCCCTCTGCAATTATATTACATCTGTAAGAACAAAGAAACCAAAAGAAAGAAGAAGTGATCATTAAAAACAATACCAGTCAACAACTCAGGCCCTTAAAATACAAGCCATACATCAGATAGCTCCTATCTAATCAAAAATATCACAACAGCTTTAATAATAAAACTTAGCCAAGGATTTTAAGAAAATATTTCCAAGATTTTAATAAGATCCTGTAACTCTATCTTTGTTCATTGTTGGTTACATCCATTTTGATACTAGTTATTTGAGTTATTTTGTCATTTTTGTTCTTTCTCTTGTTTTTCTTTTTTTAATTTCTAATTTCTATTCATTTCATGCAACAAAGCAATATGAGTCTCTCCTCCTGGGAAGAAGTTTCCCATCAGTGTGGCAAAAAAGTTTTTCTTGGAAACTTTATTTCCTGTCTAAAACAAAAATGGTCTTTCTTTTTCAAACTTAGCATTAATAATGTATTCTTTATTTGGTTTTATAATAATAAAGTTGAATTTTAATAAAACAAAAGTTTTTCTGGGTGCTAGAATGCATTGTTTAAGTATATATATATATATATATATATATATGTGTGTGTGTATGTGTGTATGTATGTATTGGGGACATGTAGTTTTCACTTGTTTATTTCTACTGTTTACTGTGAACTTTGTAAAGGAGATAAGTATACTACTTGTATTTTATATTATTTAATGTTATTTAGAACAGCTATAATGGTGGCCAAAATGAATACAGCTTCATGAGACATTGAGAAGTCAACACTGGATTTGAAAGAATGAAAAGATTTTATTTAATATTATTATTTTTATTAATTGTGACATTTTGTAATTTAAGCAAAGAACAGCATTTAGAAAAGAAACAGTGAGACTCAAATTCTCATCTACTTTTACTTCAGGAAGTTTGGTTATCACTCGTTAGTCTTGAACAGATGGAAATTCTTCCTTTTAGCATGACTTGATCCTATGTTTTATACAGTATATATTGCTGGAACTAGAATACTAGAATATGTTTATTAAAGGAATTCCCATAGCATAGTGGTTAAAGTACCGAACTGTGGCCTTAAAGTAAGCATGTTCAAATTTCAGTCACACTATTACATTCACTTTCACACTAATATAAACCCACCTTATTCCCCTGCAATGGGTTAAATAGCATCATTGCTGATCTTCTACAAGAAGGCTTTCACATTAAATAACCCACAAAGATTGATATGCCATTAAACAAAGAAACCAAAATCAAATATATATATATGTTTATCATCTATTTATGTATATATTCTAAATTTCAACGTATGAAAAATTAGTATTATATGCAAAATTTACTAAATTACCCCAAGCTTGTAATATGTGGGTACGTGGAAACTCAGCCTTGTCTATAGTAGTGCGCTGAGGCTTAATAAGGGAGAGGAGAGAAAGAAATGTAGAAAAAATGGTTATGGAAACAAAGGAAGGAGAGTAGTTACTCTCCCATTAACCTGCTAAAAAAAGTAACAACTATATTTCTTGAGACAAAACAACTTTTTTTTCCCACAATAATGAATTTATTCCCAAAGAAATAAATTTTACAAAACAATTCTATGACCGCCTTGCATATACAATGAACTCTTACTTTTAAACAAGTAAAAGATAAACATAAAATGAAAATAATAGAATAGAATAAAATAACATAACATAAAGTAAATGAAGGGTAAAATTGGAACAAGTAAGACTTACTTACTGTTGGACTGAAAAGGCAAAAAGTGATATGAAACAGTCTATCAACAAAATACCCATGCTTGGTATTCAAATTCAAAGTTCTTTTTTTTTCATTTCTGGTTCATTTCAAACTACTGATAGTCTGCCTTCAGCCAGGAGAAAACACTCTGTATCTGGTGTTGAATATTTCCTTTTCTCTCTGGCTTAACTTGACAATTCTGCAAACTGGTCTCTGAGAAATTCAAATTTCATGTTGAATTTCTTATATAAACCTTCTTCTCAAAAATATCATCTGAAACCTACTCTCTCAGAGTAAGCTGTAGTGTGCAAGCATTTTTTTCTGCATGGAGAATACCCACACTTGGTTTCTCTACAACTTTTACCCAGTTTCTTTGGATGGAGTACTTTAACAGAAAGCATCTCTAGATTTTTGACCCTACTGAACATCCAAGCATTGACTGAATGGGGAAAACACTGCCTGACAAACAGGCCACTAGACACATTCTAGTCTGCTTTGAGACTAAACTAAACTATATTGACTGAAAAGAAGAAATGAAAAAGAGGCTGACTGGCCCAGACCACTCACTTTTATACCCATAAAGGTAAAGTAACAGTCAAACTTTGAAATAAATCAATAGCATTAATGCAATTATTAATTTACAAATTTCAAAAATATATATATTTATATATATATATATATATATATATCGTAATCCACAAAGAGACAGTTTTGCTGTATCATAACTTTACAGTGTGACTTAACCAGCAAGATGCTTAAAGCTGGGATCAAAACCCGGGTGACTTTGCATCAGTTGGACATCTTATCCCAAAGCTATCATCCTTCTCAGGATATTGGGGTATACATTGTGTAATGGTTACTGTCTTAAGAAATGGACAGAGTGACCCTAGTTCAAATCCTGGATAAAGCTGTTTGCATTTCATATAGCACTAATACAATTGGAAAAGGTAGGAATCCAACAATTCTCTCCTGCTATGAGAAAACTGTAAGGAAGACTAAGCTCTTTAACTTTGATATGGAAACCCTCAAGGAAATTGAAAACTCTTGATTCGAACCCGTTAAACTCTACTTAAAAAATGACCTTGTGTCACATCCTGTTTGTGTGAACAAGTTGGTTATATATATATATATATATACATTTATCATAATATGTTGATGTATGTATACTTAGTAAATCTATTCTGTTATAGCTTGTATTTTCATGTACTCTGAAAAGAAGAGAAACTTCCTTTGATTTTAAATGTTCAGAAGCATGATATAAATAAACATGGAAATTTTACTAGAATTACACGTTATTACCTTTTTTTAATTGAGTAGTCATTCTCTTTATCATCATCAAGGTGGGCTGACAGCATGTTTGCTTTTGATTCTTTCTTGCAATCTGTCCCTATTTGCCATCTCTCCTGGTAAGTCCTCTAAATGGCATCCACTGTCTGCACAGAACTGATGACTGTAAATTCTTGATGGTCAGCCAACACTAGTATGTCCATGGGTAATTGTCCACAGGAGAATATTACCTATGGCTTCGTCTTTACTTCTTCAGCACATCTCGCTTGTCTTACTTGAATGATTTGTGTGATGGGATATAAGTAGCCTTACTGCTGCTGTTTTGTAGGGTTGTGCTTCTAGGATTACCATGAATTCAGTAGTAAATACCCAAAACTTTATTAAATTACCTTCCTTCCTAGTATCTTAAAAAATTTTTTGATAAACAAACTTTGTGTATAGAATTCTCTTAAATTGTATAATACTTATATTCCGTAGTGGGATGAGATAATTTTTTGAAATCTGATCTTGTTATTTTATTCTTTGTTTTGTAAAACCTAGAAAGTTTAATATACTTTTTGCATTATCTGATTATTAAAGTATTTTAGTACGAATTGTAAATTTGTTAGAGACTGGATGAATCAAGGTATCTGAATAGAATATTTTTTATTGGCTGATTGCATTCTATATTATCATTGGTCAAAAAAGTTGAATATTGAAATAGAATGTTTTCTGATTGGCTGTTTATCATTGGTCAGAAAATATTAATTTTGAATTTCAGATTTTCTTTTGGTGTGATCCACTTATTATTTTGTACAAATTTATAATTGCTTTGTCATGCTTCTCATTAAAATATTCTACTAATTCAAAAAAAAAAAAAAATCACCTGCATTAAATTATTTTTAAAAGAATTTTAAAGTTTTTTTTTTCTTATAGAAATGACATTCATTTTTCAGAGATCATATAATTGCAGACATTATTTAAAAAGAAAACAAAGATTTCAAATAACAATGGCAGGAATTTTTTAATACTTCTTTTTACTAATTTAAATTAGAAATCTTTCATCTTGTTAGATCTCTACATTAAAACTGTTTGTGTTTCAAGAATGAGAGAAAAGTTTGTCTTTGTGTATAAACTAATCTTTTTTTAATCAGAAATAAAATTTTGTTTCCATGAGAGAACAGAATTTCAGAAAGATTTTGTCTTGTCTGCTGAATTGTTTTATTTTGATATGCAACATTAAATGAGAAGACACTATGTTGACAAAAATGCTTATATTTACAATTTCAAAACACAAAATATAGATGACATCTGCAGAGTGATAAAATTGAATTGTAGGTCTCATTAGTAGCATGAGAAAATTAGAATGTTGATCATATTAATAAAGTAACAAAATGTTGGTTGGAAGGTTGGTTGGTTGGTTGGTTTTTAGGCATATTAACTCTTGTAGACATACCGTAAAGTCAAACCTTTCAACCAACCTAAGCACCTTTTCAGAATTCATCAGTTCTAAGATTTCAGAATTTTCTGCTGTCAGAATAATAGAATTATTTATGCAACACTGTCATGTTTGTTCCAATGTTTCTTATTTTGATCAGCAAATTTTATTCTAAGGTATGTAAGTTTGTTAGTTAGTTGATTTTCTGGTATGCCAATCAATTTTGGGATATTTAATGCCAAAATAAGACTTTTTTGGCTAGTAAGATATTGTTTCAAGTAACTAGTAATAATCATTTATAAACAATTATAACTTTAAGTAACTATAATTGATATAAATAATCTGTACACAGTTTTATGGTTTAAAATATTCCTATCTATATCTAATAATTTGTAAGAACTTAGAGTATTCCTCTGTAATAGTTTCAACTATTTCCTATTTAATAATGATAATTTTCAAATGGAACTATTTGATCCATAGATGGAACCTAAACAGGTACTACTCTATTAGTTCAGAGTGGACTTGGGAATTATTGCAATGAAGGGGTAACCCCATACTTGCCAAAATCCTTGCAGTGGTGCTGCACTACTAGATGAAGTTCTATGTTATATCCTAGACAACATTTTTGGAATGAGGGTCTTATCCTTCTTCTAATTGGATACTTTAAGGTAAGGTATACTGCTGATCAGGCAAGGTCAGGTTGAGCTGAAATCATGGATTCCAAGGCTGTGCTCAAAGCCATAGAGGTAAATCTAGGGAGTAGCACTTGGAGAGTATCAGGCAAGCTTGGCATCTCATAGTTCAGTGTGGTTCATTGCTTTCAAGACTTTGGCAAAAGCATCCAAAACTGTCAAATGATGCCTTATTGTATTAAAATATTCCAGAACTTTTGACACAACCAAGAATTATTCAATTTTCAGCTCTTTTGCAATTACAAATTGCTATGGTGCAGACATTAACATTTTTTTCCCAGACTAAACATAGATGAGAAAGTCTTGAGACATTTCAGGAAAAAACTATTTGCTTTTACCTCCCTGAAAAAACCTTATTCATTTAAACATTTTTCCGGGTAGAAAATAGTGAATGAGTTCTTGTGTCAAAAAAGAGCATTTGGTTAAAAATATAAAATAAAAAATATATATAGTTATATATGCAATAAAAGATGTGATAGCATTTATAGAAAAGAAATGTGTATGTGTAAGTAATGATCAACTGTGTGAGTATAAACAGATAAAAGGTTTGTTTGGAATTTACATTTCCTCCTGCAAGCTTCTCTTTTTCAGAAAACTACATGAGTATAACAATTTTAAATCAACTGCTTGTCATTTATGACAGATTCTCTATTATTTATGTAAGAGAGATATATTTTATGAAAGATTATCATTTTTCAAACGCAAATGGCTTTTCTGTTGTGGATATTGGACAAGTCTTTAAATGGAAATTTTTAATGCTAATCTTTCAAAATGTTTGAACTCAAATAATCTGTAAGAACTGACAAAAATACTAGTCTATTTTATTCAATGATTTTAGTTTTTCTTTTCATATTTTATATCCATCCAAATTTCTATAAATCATTCAGTTTTTACTGTTAGATTTCGTTTGAAAATGTATTTTACAACTCTTTTCTCACAGCAATATTTCTATGTATATTGTAGTACTTAATTTTCTAAGGAAAATGAAGCACTGCAATAACCCCAGTTTTACATATATTTCATTTCGAGAAAGGATTATTCAATATTCAATTCTAGTGTCAGGATATCAGTGTCTGATATTGGCCTTCAACAAAGTCTAAGAGTGAAAAATGAACTTGAGATAAGATGTCTGCTAGGAGTAACTATTTGTAGTTGGTCTGTATCTTTTCTTTGATACTTCTTCTTTGTTTCTTTGATTTTTATTATAAAAAGTATTTTTACTCTAGCTAGTTTTTCTTTTTTAAATAGACACTTCCATAAATGTCATTAGTATAAAAATATTTTATTTTAGAATTGCATGGTATTTTTCCTTATAGGAAATGAAGCATCACAGTATAATTCAAATACATGAAATCTGGTTACATCAGTTTGTTTGATTACCCTCAGAGACTGAACTTGTGTTTAAATATTACCCTTTACACAATGGTCAATCTTGAAAAGTCCAAAATAGTAATGTGAGAGTGGGATTACAAAAAGATTTACTGAGAAATGAGAGATTTTTTTAGATATAAATTGGCCAAATGAAGCTAAGCACAAATCATTTTATTTTGAACTGGCTGTGTAATAACTTACTTTGAACGAGATGTGATTTACAAACAAAATGTGAAAAAGCAAGGACAAAACAAGTTGTCACCTACAGAAGCTATATTATACAGTTATCATTTTTTACTAGTCCAAATTATAAATAGTTGCCAGTACTTTCTTTCATCTTTAAATTTTACTTATCAGCTAGCACATCAACAGACCACAAACACACATGGTATACTCTTGACTTAACCAAATTACAAAACACCTCATTTTGTCTCAGCTGGTGGTCATTCTCCTTGACACTCTATGCTATCTTCTTTGTTGGCTGCTCCATCTTTTTCTTTGCAGGGATGAATAAACAAGATGATAAATTCTTCTTTTCTCATATAACTTTATTCGTTTACTGATGTCTTTCCATGTACATAACATAACTGGCTGTATATTGCCAGGAACTGCTTGGATCATAGATGGAAATAATGACTGCTTTGTTTAGCAGTTCTGGCCAAAGTGATTGAAATTTAAGATTGATTTTCAAACTTCTAGGATTTTAGTCACAAAACTAAAAAGTAACTAATCCTATGAAAGCCAACCTTTTAACTGACCATAACTGCAGTTGACCTCAGCTAGGTTAACAGAAGGAATGGCTTAATCTTTTCAAAAACAAATTTAATCAATATGCCAAATAAAACACTCAGCCAATCTATCATCTAACACTCACACAACACCACAAGTTAGCACCCAAGGCCATTCTCAAAGTCGCAGCTCTTATTTGCACATAAAACACAACTCAACAGTCCTCACCATGTAAGAATGCAACACAGAGACTCCATTGTCATCTTAGCGAGTTAAGCATGAGAACTCTTCCTAAACAGTCAAATTCCATTACACCCCACACTGCACTAACACATACAACTTGTATTGAGCTCTCTCTTATATTTCTCTTTCTACATAAACATGTATAGAGTCAAAAAACCTTTACACAGTCATATCCATACTCATACATGTTGCATATCAACTCCCATTAGGATTCTCTGAAACTAGCCAAATGAAAAATTCTTAGCTACTGCACAAATTACATCACCAAAACAACTGCTGGGAGCCAATGATTCAATGTTGTCCTCATAAGGGCAATATTCCCTTCTTCTCTCTCTTTATCTCCTCCCTTACATTAACATATATGAATATAACAGTGAGAATAAAATTCACCCACCATTTTGAGTGATTTGTGAGTAAAAAGTTAAAGATGAAAGAAAATACTTTTTCCTGATAAAAATTAATAATTATGATAAGTGATAATGTGTTATTTAAAAATAACTATTATTAAAAGGTGTTATTGAAAAGTTTGCGGAGTTTAATTAGATTGATTTGCTTGTTCATTAGTGAAATAAACCTGCATTAGTTATGTTTCAGAAAACATTTCACACTTCTCTCAAAATCATTCCACCAGAAAAAATTTAAAAAAGAATAAAAAACAACAAAAAAAATCACCTAGTTTTCTTTTTCTTCACTTTCTTCACTCCCCACCCTTCTTTCTTCACCTTAATAGGGAATTGGATCTCGATTTTTTAGATATTAGGAACCCCTCATATTATGATTTTACCTTTATATACCATAAGATTCTATCTTTAAACTTTTCAAGGTGCAAGCTAAATCCTTATTTCCTCACTAGCCAACCTTTTTGATTCTAAAGTAGTATAATTTATGCATTATGCAGGAGGTATACTTAGTGCAATGGTTGTCACCATAAGAAATAAAATTAGTGTCCCAAGTTCAAATCCTGAATGAGGCTGATTGTATTTCATTTTGAGCTAATGCACTAGGAAAAGGTATGAGTCAATCTCTTCTTTTTTTAATCAGAAAGCTCAGCAGGGCTGGAAATCAGAAAGATACTACACTCTAATCCTAGATGGAAAAATCTGTCTGATCCAGATTGATAGAAAGTGAATATTAAGTCATTCAACATTGTTTTTCACCTGTTTTTTTTTTTTAAATTATAATATTTCAATAATTTTGATTGGTGTTTTCTTTCATCTATCTTAAATTGATTACTTTTAATAGCAATTCACTGTAGTCAATATTTCTACAAAAATGAGAAGCAGTGCATATCAAAGACAATAATAAAGGATTGATACTTGACAAGTTTCAAACTTATATCCCTTCTGACCTTAGGATTGGTTTGGTTTGGTTTCTTTGTTTAATGTCATATCAACCATCATGGGTTATTTAAAGCCAAAGCCATCTTTGTTAGATAGTAGTTGAACTATTAAACCAATTACTAGGAATATAAAGGGAGTTCATACTTTTTCAAATGGTATAAGTCCAAAAAGGAAATGATAGTATCACTGAAGTTTGAATTCACTAACTACAATGTTGCATTCCAGTATGTTCCCTACAGTAGAGAGGAAGTCCCACATAAGGATTTCCTCTCAAGCCTCAAAATGTTTATCTCTACTAGCTATGTAGTGGTATATCTACAGTATTTCAGTTAGGGTATGTACCCAGGGCATCTCTGAAAGGAGGTGCGATGGAGAGGTACTGGTAGTAGGAACATTCATCTGCCCAAACGACAGGTAATCTAGAATTTTTGTGCAAAATCTGTGGAATTCAAAAGTGTCATTTCTTTACTTCACTGCATAGTATGAGACGATTGTAAACTGATTTCATGCTATAGTCATCTTAAAAATGTGTGTCAGATGTTTAGACAGGGGTGCAATCCCACTGCTTGCTATAGGTGCCATAGAAACTATTTTTCATTGATATGCTATGGTAGCAGTGCAACCAACCTGGCTATGAGGATAGTTGGTGTTGCCAAAGTTTATAATAGACTTATAAACTCATCCAATACATCTATCCATTAGCAGTTTATTCTATATAATTGTCTTTAATATGGGCTATTCTTTCCTGTTGTAGAAATTATAATTCAAATTAGTTGTGATATGAAAGAAATTATTTATAAGGCTTGTCCTATACAAGTCTTCATCACTATAAATTAATCACCTGTATAAGTAGTCTAGCAGTTGACATCATTAACTGAACTGTTCAGCTCTATATGTCATATTTGAGAAAGAGAACCTTTATATCAAAATTAATGGTTATAATAACAGACAAATCTTCATCTAAAAATTAATAAGATTTGCTATTTTAATTCTATATTTTTTTTTTCGGTAAGATGTCATTTCTATATTATTTGTTAGAAATTTCAATTTATTCCATTCACTTTTAACCTGAAATCTACTGATCTCTAATATATTAACTTTTCACATATTTAAGAAGCATACTTAGTGAAATGGTTATTATGGTTGAAAATAAAATCAGCCACTCAAATTCCAATCCTGGACAAGGCTGTTAGCATTAGACCGTGTGCTAATGCCCTTGGGAAAGACTTGAATCCACTTGTTTTTCCCCAGCTATGGGGAAATAATAGAGCAGACTTTGTTTTTTTAGTTGAGCAGCCAGTCAAGGAGAAGGAAAACTCTGTACTAAAACTAACTTTACTCTACTTAAAAATTGACCTTGTATCATGTGGCAGAGGGGTTGGGTAAATAAATATTCACTTTTCACTCTGGCAAAGGAGTCTTCGATAACTTTCTTCAATCGATCAGCCATTTCATTATCTATTATTTGAAAAATCATATTGTTCTGACATAGTGTATAGTTTTCCACTTGTATTTGCCACCAACAAATCAAGGGGCTTTCTGCCTTACACTCCTGGATGAAAAAATGTTGAAAATGTAAAATGCATATAATCAGTTATTGAACAGCATCAGAGAAACTTGTTCTTTTGATTAAATATTGCTGTGGGGATAATAATGAAGCATGACAATTTTCATCCCCCAGGCACCTTACTCTCCATATTTGGCTCTTTTGAATAGTTTTTGTTTACAAGGCTGAAATAAATCTTCAAAGTTCATACATTCTTAAATGATAAAATAAATAAATAACATGCTATATATCTGTATGCTAGCCTTTAAAAAAACTTCCATAATGTATTCTAGAAAAAGAAAAAAAGAAGCCAGCAGTGATATACAAACAGTGGAAAGGTTTTATTTTGAAAGAGACAAGTTTCATAAAATCACACAGCTGATGAGACATAGAATATGCGGACTGTACCTCCAGGATCTATTTTGAATTAAGTTTATCTTCCAGCTACCCTTCTCTCTATATTTGGTCCTTGTTGATAATTTTGTTCCCAAAGTTTAAATAAATCTTAAAGGTTTGTATATTTTTAGAGGATAGAAAAGATTATCCCTTAAAAAAAAATTTATAATGTATTCTAGAAATAGGAAAAAAGAAACCAACAATGAATGGAAAGGATATCTTTTGAAAGAGATAGGCTTCATCATAGGTAAAGCAACAAATTTCTTTTTGAAAAGGTTAGGGTTTTTTTTAAATAAAAAAATGTTTTTTTCTTGGAAATATGAAATAATATTTTCAAAAAAGGAACAAAAAGGAAAAATTTTAAGTAAATATGAAAATCATGACATTTTAATAAAATGTTTTTTTATTTATAAGCTGCATATCAATCCCAGTCTGTTGTATTTGTTTCCATGGACATCTCAGAGAGATCAAACTTGGCTAGCAGATCATGGCTAGCAAGTTTGGTTTTCACTAGATTTCTCATTAGTCTGATTGAATTTAAACTTATGAGATGACAGCAGTCTTTGTCTACTGTTTCTATTTCAGTCTTTGTCTACAGTTCATTTTTCAGTCTTTGTCTATACAGTTCATATTTCAATCTTTGTCTCCAGTTCATATTTCAGTCTTTGTCTATACAGTTCATATTTCAGTCTTTGTCTACAGTTCATTTTTCAGTCTTTGTCTACTGCTCATATTTTTGTCTTTCTTTACTGTTTATCTTTCAGTTTATTCTTGGTGCGCCTTTCTATTCTACAGCCAACATTATATAAAGAAATACACATCAAATACAACTTCAATATTTGTACATTGCATTTCTGTCAGAAGAGAGAGAGAGAGAGAGAGAGAGAGAGAGAGAGAGAGAGAGAGAAAAGAAGAAATAAAAAAAATAGCAAGTACTTGTTAGGCAGCTCTTCATTTTTTTTTTTTGGTTGGACTCTTTGCTTGACTTTTCATCAGTGCAAAAACTGAAATGGGAAAAAAGAAAATGATAAATGTGGAAAAAAGAAGGAACAGGAAGCCATAAATATCCTCTATAAGAGGGTGTTTTTTTTCTGAGTGTGAACTTGTTTGACATTAAGAAAAACCCTACTCTATTTATGGGGAAAAAATTGCTAAATTTCAAATGAAAGTATTCATGAGGTAAGCATAAGTATATATATTCACTTAAAGAAGTCCGTTTTATCTGATTAAAAAACTAAATTAATTATGATGAACTTTCTACTTATATTTAAATATTCATATGCATATATATGTATGAGTTACATTTAATGGCAACCTATATGCAATAATCATTTAATGTTATAGTCCTACTTATGTCAGTGATAAAGTGGATGTCATCAACTATAATGAGCTATCTTCCCTTGTCGGACACATTTCCAAACACAACCTTCTGATCATATGTGGAGACATGAATGTTCATCTAGGCAAAGACAAAAATGATAAATATTGCTTTCAAAACTCTTTACATCTAATAGTGTTTGTCCTTGTGAACACATTTGCATGCCTGAACACTAAATTTCAGAAAAGGAAGGGGAAACTATATATATCTACCCAAATAGCTCAAAAATACAGTTTGACTATATATTCATAAACAAAAAGTGGATAAACAGTGCTATGAACTATAGGGCTTATTTCTCTTTTGAAAGAGGATTTAGAGATCCCAGAATTGTTTCAGTAAAGATTCACATGAATCTACTAAAGAGTAAAAAGCAAAAAAATAAGACTATATGATATGACTGGTTCTTATTTTCCAATGACAATATATGCATTTACTATTCAGTAACTGTAAGAAACTGGTTGATACTCAATAAGAGACATCTGGAAGATGTACTCCAATCATGAATATGAAAACTTTGTTGCTACCTACATTGATGTAGCCGCTAAGTCCATACCAACCAAACCGTGAATCAAAGAGAGAGTTCCTTGGAGTCAGCTGAAGAAATTATCTATGGAAAACTCACAATTTTACTTTGACACTTCATGAGGGATGACCTCAACACAGTTCTGAGAGCAATTAAAAGAAAAAAAAGCTGCAGGCCTTTATAAAATATCACCTGCATTATGGAGGACAAGGAAATTTGATGACATACTTCTTTGATTATGCATTGTTGCATATAACCAAAACACAATAGGAAAAGAGATAAAAGGCCATATCCCCCATTTTACAAAATAAGGTGACCTCAGAATTATAGAGGTATATAACTCGCACTGTTCTAATTGCTAAGGTTTATAATGCCGTGCAACTCGTTTGCATCTGACCTGAAATTGAGAAAGCTCTTAAGGAAAATTAAAATAATTTTTGTAGAAATCGATTCGGACTATCCATTAAATCATTGAAGTAATATACACGAAAAATTTTAAGGCAACATTAGTGTTTATAGATTTCTCCAAGGCATTTGATTCCATTCTCAGAGGAAAGATAGAACAAATTCTTCAAGCCTATGATTTTCCAAAAGAAACTGTTATGGCAATAATAATGCTTTATAATGTCATGAAGACAATGGTCTACTCACCTGATAGTGACATTTACTACACTGACATTGGCACAGGAGTCTTGCAAAGAAAGACATTGGCACCATTTCCATTCATAATCTGACTAGATTAGGTGCTATGAACATGAATAGATTTAATGAAATAAAATGGTCTTACCAAAAAAGCTAACAGCAAATGACATCCAGTGGGAACTATAACTGATGTATACTGTTTTCAACAAATCCTGAAAGGAAGACCCTATAAAACAACAGTTGTATGGCCACTTACCTCCCATCTCTTAAAGTAAGATGAGCAAGACATGCTGGACACTGTTGGAGATGTATTGATGAACTCTCAAGCAATATTCTCCTACAGGCTCCTACACATGGACACAACAGAGTGGACATTGGATGTAGTTTTGATGGCCTACTAAAAGCAATAGCTGATAGGAATGGATGGTAAGAAAGAATATATACTCTCAGTGAGCCTTTGTGATGATTATATATATATATATATATATAGAGAGAGAGAGCCTATTGGATGATAGTTGTAACTTTAATTTAAAAAATATTGAGAGCTCTATTTAAAAAGGTGTGAAGGGTTTTAATTAGTATTTCATTGTTATCAAGAATTTGTTTGATTAACTAGTAGTATTCAGGGCAAACTCAAGCATCAAAAAGTTATCTTTCAGTTGTGACTCAATTGCAAATTACTTCATTGTCTAAGTTAGTGCATTTCATACTGCTGATATAAAAATCTTGCTATATTATGCCATTTTTGCTGGATTATGGTTCTATACAAATATAATGTAAATATGAATAATTAATTAAAATAATTACATCAATTTTCTTAAAAGAATATTCTATAAAAACAGAATGTGATCAATCAAATAGCAATAGAAATAGTTTGTGTCTTACTCGATGAAAAACTAAGGGTAGCATCCTCTATGTGTGCTAATTCCATAAATTGTTCCAAGGGGAGTATATATATATATATATATATATATATATATATATATATATATATATATATATATATATATATATATATTGTTATTCACAGACAGCCTGTTTTGTTGAATCACAACTCTTCCGTGTGGTTAGACACGTAGGACGCTTCAAGTTGGGATTGAAACCCACCCAAATTTATGTTAGACTTAGTATCGTACTGCTCACCCATCAGTCGACATACATCAGTTTGAGAATAATGAGGCATTATGTAATAGCTATTGTCTGTTTACATTTTTTATAAAAATTCTTTGTGCAATGATCATCATGTCCATACACAAAACTCAGTGTTATGGGAAAAGAATACTGTGAGATAATTTTTAAATTTTAGATTATCAACCCACTCAGTTCCAAAAGTATCAAGTAACTTCAAAATAAGTTTATTAAAAAAGATTGTTGAAAAATTTTGCCTTAACTTATTATATATATATATATATATATATATATATATATATATATATATGCATGTACATATATCTATATTAAACATACATATATATATATATATATATATATATATATATATATATATATATTTCATGTTTAAACTTCATCATTACATATATATATATATATATATATATATGTATATATATATATGTGTGTGTGTGTGTGTGTAATGATGAAGTTCATATATAATCATCATCAGGTCATGTCGATGGCAGAGATTCCCTAGACTCCCTCTTGCCATCCATCTCAATCATCCATCACTGTTGACATCCAGTGTCTGCACAGTGTTGAAGAATATAATTCTTTTCTAGTTTGGCAAAATTGTGTGTATTCCTGTGTGGGAGCCCACAGGAGAACTTCATGTATTAATTTGTCCTTGCTTCTCCAGTAGTACCCAGCATGTCTCAATTGTCTTACTTGAATGATTTGTGATATAGATGGCTGTTTTGTACAGTACTGCTTCCAGGATTTTTTTTAAAAACAGCTTGCAGCATCTTTGTGCTATTACCATTTAGCCTTTTCTCCAAGTGCTTCATTAAAGTTCTAGTGGTGCAGCCATACAATACTACAAACACAGCCACAACTTGGAAGAATTCCGGTTTTATTTTATCAGATTTTGAATTTCCAAATTTTCAATCACCTGTTGATAGCAGTCCATACCATTCCTATGTGTTGTCATTGCTTTCAGTAGATGAGATATTGTAACCAAAGAATTTGAAATGGTCTATTAAATTTCAAAGGGTTGTCATTTAAAGTGGAGAATGCATCATCTTGTTTAAAACTCATAAACTCTCTTTTATCTGAGTTCACATGGAGGAGGACACCTCTGCCTGCCTATTCCAGGTTATGTAGCAGACATTTGACTTGCAGTGGTGTATTTATGAGAAGTTGAAGATCATCTGTGTAGTCTGCATTAGTAGTAGTTTTTGCCGGATATCTGATGCTGAAGCATACATGCATGAAACTCAATGCAACAGTAAAAAGTTTTAAACTTAATTAATTTTTATAAATATGTCCTTAGGATACTGAGCATGCTTTTAAGTATTGCAACTAGTACAAAAATAATCTGTATATATATATATATATACATATATATATATATATATATATATATATATATATATGAAGCAAGAGGAAGAGAGAGAGAGACGGAGGGAGAGGTCTGTAAAATATGGAGAGTAATATGCCTTACTCTCCCACTGGCCTCTTATTTTTGTGAGGGAGAACACATATATATAAATATGGATAAGCATATGTCTGTATTTATCTTAACCCTTTGCTAAAGGTAGACTTTGATACAAGGTTAAGTTTTAAGCAGAGGCCATCATATACATGAATGCACAGTTGAATCATGTGTATATATATATATATATATATATATATATATATATATATATATATATATATAAAGTTTACAGACAAAAAAATCTTTTTCTGAATTTTTGTTTAACTTTTCTTTTTTCTATATAAGAGAATAAAAATAAATTGTTAGCTGGGGTCAGGACTGTAAAAAACTGTTGATCTTACACTTGTGGCAATTCATTTTGTCATTTTGAAGACAAGACTTTAACCTCAGTATATTTTTATGTTGTAATTCCTATGAGAAAACTGATAAAAATAAAAAAAAAGTCCTCATCATATGTTTAGAACTTATCTATTTTTCTGCAAATCAACTATTGTCCAAGAAAATAATTCAAGAGTGTCAAACTTGCTTTTTTTTTTTTTCGGTCAGATTGATTGGTTTGGTTTGGTTTGTTGGGTTTTATGGCATATCAACCTTTGTAGGTTATTTAATGCCAAATCCATTTTTCCGTAAATAATCTGTCCTATTTAAAACAATTCAGTTTAGCATAAGTACACAGTTTAATTGTCAAAAACATTTCTATTTAAAACTATTCAAACAGTTATATGTAACAATTCAGTTAAGAGTAAATACAGTTTTAATGCCGAAAAAGAGTTCTATTTCAAATAATTCAGTTAAGCATAAGTACGTAGTTTAAAGGTAAGTACGGTTTAAATGTCAAAAACATTTCTATTTCAAGCTATTCAGTTTACTCAAACAATTCCTTTTAGCATAAGTATGCTGTTAGTTCTATTTAACCCATAGATAGGGCCCTATCAGGTGCTACCACTCCGGGTCAGAGTGGACCTGGGAGTGATGGCAATGAAGGGGTACTCCACATTCCCCAAAGCTCCAGCACTGCTGGAACCTCACCATCAGATTGTTTAGTGTCATATCCAGGACACTCGTTAGGTGGGGGGTCTTACCCACCTCTGCAGAGGTGAAGTCAGTGTATTCTACAGCCCCAGCTGACTGGGCAAAGGCCAGATTGAATCATAAATTAGTTATTATAGGTTGTATTAGGATAATTATTCCTAAAATCTTAATTCCTAGTATAAATTTGTTTTTTAAAAAGATTGTTTTTTTTTTTTTACTATTCCATCTTCAGCATCAACTTCTCTTTTTTTTTGATTTAATAGGATTAGGAAGATTCTTTAAAAAATTGATGAAATAATTTATAAAACTAGAATTACCTTTATTGAAAGCAGTACATTATAGATGATAAGAATAAACAGAGTTAACTGAGATGTATGTGTGTGTGTGGCTTTTCCTTATAAAGATTCACAGGTCTATTTTGAAAAATTCTTCTTTTACTGTGGAACTGTATTTGTGAATCTCAAATGGTATATCTTTAAGTCTTAAATGTTAAAAATATAACATTCTATAATTTCAATGAATATATATTCAATAGAATTTTTTTCTGAAATGGAACTGCAGGTCAGACAAAACATGGTTGTGGGCTGGATCTGGCCTACAGGCTGGATGTTTGACAGTAGTGCCACAATCTAACCAAGTGCTGAAGGAATAAGGGGGTTCATACCTTTCCCAAGGGTATGGTTTCAAGTAATTAATGATAATCCTTAGTAAAGAATTATAGCTTCAAGTAATTATTCAATATTCAATTATATAATCAATTTACCCACTTTTGTGCAGTATTAAATTTTATCTGTCTAACATCAATAATTAAATTCAATAAGAATCATTTGTTTGCACAGTTATATGATTTCACAGATTGTTATCCAATACAAATAATTTTCAAACAGATCTATTTGACCCATAGATGAGATCCTTACAGATACAACTACTTTGGGTGGACCTGGAAGTAATGAAAATGAAGAGGTGAAACCATACTTCCCAGCTCTCTAGAACTGGAGCCTTACCACTGACATGCTAGGAATTGAGATAGTAGTTCAGTATTATAAGTACATTATAATTTGACAAAAATGTACTTTAAGATACTTTTTCAGTACACAAAAAGAAATGAAATAATTTAAAAAAATATTTACCTTAATTTTTGCTACAGCCTCTTGAAATTCTTTTTTTTTCTTGTCAGAATATCTAATTTTAGAAAAATTGACAGATTAAATAAGTGTTTATGTAGATGCTTTACTTTTTTGGTAGTTTAAAAACTGTATAACATTGCCATTCCTAGTACTTTTTTAGTTTTTTAATTTCTAGGAATACAGTATTAGATATTCACCATAATTTTCTTTATTTTTTAGATGTTTATCAAATTGGCAACAATAGATTAGATTATTTTTCCTGCCGCTGACTGGGATTTTGGTTATTTAATGTAAAATCTCTGAATAAATAATTATGACTGATAGAGGGAAAAATATTGGCCATTTATTGTTATCTTATCTTTTAATTATTATTTCATTTCTTATGTGCGAAAGACATTTTTAATATGAATGTCTGTAAATGTGGTAAAGATACTGTTTAGGGGAATAATTCTTTCAATAATTAAATGCTTGACATTTTTCTTCAGTTTCTGTATTGGAGGCATTCATGTTGTAATGGAAATGGACACAGCAATGTGAGTTCAAATCCTGCATTTCACATAGTGCTAATACCCTCGGGAAAAGTATTCATCCAACTATTCTCACTCCAGTTATAGGTAAATAGTAGAGCAGACTGGGTTCTTCAACCATGATATGGCAACCAGTATCATCATCATCATCATGTTGTGCCGCCAGCACAAATATCCCTGACCCTCTCTCGCCACTTCTTCCTATCATTCAACGCCTCTGGCAGGTCTTCAGGGCTACATCCTGTATCCTCACAGAGCTGCTGTATGTATGTTTGAGCTGGTTGTCCTGCTTTTGCTCGGCCATATGTGGGGGTCTATAGGAGTACATCACTTATGAGCTTGTCCCTGCTTCTCCAGCAGTGTCCTGCATGCCTGGTTCATCTAACTTGGATAGTTTTCATGATGGGAGGTAGGTGGCTGTATAGTTGTTGCTTTGTAGGGTGTTGCCTACAAGACTTGTTCAATATTACTCACAGCATTCTTGTGTAGTTGCTGTCTAGCTTTTTCTCCAGCTGTTTTGTTAGTGTCCAAGTAGTGCATCCATATAGCAGTATTGATATGACCACTGCTTGAAACTGTGTTTCATTTTATTGGTCTGGTCTGACTTCCATATGATCATTAGCTTATCGATAGCTATCCATGCCTTCGTTAGCTGAATGTTGATGAACTTGTCTACCAGTTTCAGAGAGCTTCCGTCTAGTGTGGAAATGTTGCCTGTTTGATTAAAGCACATATATTCAGTTTTGTGTGCATTGACATGGAGGCCAATGCCTGAAGCGGCTCGTTCCAAACTATGCAGTCGTGTTTCGGGTTGGTTGGGTGTATTTGCCAGAATCACTATGTCATTGGCGTAGTTAGCGTCGGTAATTGTTTTTGCGGGATACCTTCTGCTTTTTTTCTTTGTCAGCTTGAAGCCGTTCTCTTTGATTTTATCAATCGATGTTCTAAGCATGTTGTCTAGACAGATGATAAAGAGGTATGAGGCTAGTGTGTCCTCTTGTAGTACTCCCGCTACAATGTCGAATTATTCTGTGTCTCCATCTGGTGACCGTACTTTCACTTTGGTGCTTCTCTAGAGAATCGTTATTGCTGCGACGGTTTCTTTTGATAGGCCATATATTAGTAGGATTTGTTCCATCTTCCCTCTGTGAATGGAATCAAAGGCCTTGGTGAGGTCGACAAATAGTATTGTCACCAGTAGGTTTTTTGCCCGTACACCTTCAAGGATTCTACGGATGGTCAATATTTGTGAGGTCGTGGATCTATTTCTTCAGAAGCCATTTTGGTTTTTCGTAAGAATATTGTCAATTTTGGGTTCTATGCGGTTTCATAGTAGGGCATTGTAAATTTTGGCTGCTATGGATATAAGTGTTATACCTCGGTGAATTCAAACCAGTTAAAGTCCTCTTAACAAATTGACCTTGTGCAGAGAAATAGTTCATGCATAGGAATAAGTAAATAGTAGATCAGACTGGGTTCTTCAATCAGGATATGGCAACCAGCATAGGAGAAGGAAAACTCTGAATTCAAACCTGTTAAACTCCTCTTAACAAATTGACCTTGTGCAGAAGAATAGGTAAATATAAACAATCATCTGAGTGGATTTCTTCGTAAAGGTCTTAAAGCTTTTATTTTTAAAAATTTTTTGTGAAAAGTATTAATTAGGGCTTTAGTTACTATGATTAAATGGTCCACAGTAAATTTTTAAGTAATACTTTTGATTTACTTATTTACATTCAAGAGAATAACAACTAGCAAAAATATGAACTTCTAAAAATAGACCTTATTCTTGTGGCAAATAGCTTGAATTCAGTATATTTATCTCCTAACGACTGTTAAAATGGTTTTGTCAACTTTTGAAAACTTATCCTTGAGAGCTAAGACACATTTCAGATATGTCACTTCAAGTTGGAGTCCTTCAGGCGCAATGTCTGTGTAAACAGAAAACAGTTCCTGGAAAATTATGAGAATGTTTGCTTTGTAAGATCTTTTCTTCGATCAGAAATTACATCGCTGTATTTTTTGTAGAATATTTCTACATAATCGGGAAAAGATTTAAGTGATTTCAAAATCAAGATGTGAAATAAGTTCCTTTTTAATATTTGATCATTCCAAAGCTCAAACTTGATCACAAATGGTTCAATGCCGCTGGATCTTTTAGAAAAGCCAAATCTTAAATCCATATTTTTTGATATAAAAAAAATTCCATGTAAATTTTTATTTCTTCAAACAATTCATAGAAAATTTTCAATGATAAGGCAGTCTATACAGTATATAAGTATATATATATATATATATATATATCATTTAAGAAATAATCAAATTGTCAGTGACTTAAGCTCAACACATAAAAATTAACTGTTTTTATCATATCAATTGCATAGTTCATTTTGAGAGATTTGCAGCATAATACTTTGTGATGTACAATGTAATGCACTTATATAGATAATGATCTTTATTTATGCCCTGCAGTTTTGATTTTAATCTAGACACTACATACAAATCACTGCCTACCATTTGCATATCTCTATCTGTGGTCAAATTTCCCATCTGTTTTCAGTTTATGTTTAATTTATCTAAAGAGATTACCAAAGATTGAAATATATCTTTCCTGGGGTTTGGCCTTTTAGAGGTACAAATTTCACAGATTCCTCTATGACAGATATATATTCATCAGCATGTTAAATAAAAAATGCAAAGCTTAGCCACATCAGTAATGTCAGTGCATTCATCAATGGCAAAGGAAAATGCAAGAAATAAATGTATTTTATTGCTGGTCGAAGTGTTCAGAGATATCCATATGTTTACCAACAGTGTTCCTTGACAATGATATATCTGAAAATAATTGCTGTTTTTTTTTTTTTACAGAGAAAGCTATCACTGAAGCCATACTCATATATTTTTAACAAATTCACCTTTACAAAAGGTCTATGCCAAAGCAGCTATTTCATTTGCAATTATGTTGCTCGTTCCAACTGCAACATCGTTTTGTCCTGTCAGCAGGGCTTAGAATATGCTGTCTGTATCCTCTGCAGAAGGTTAAAAAAAACAAAATTGGGATGTTTTGAGTATGACATTAAACTATATCTGATGGTGAGGCTCCATTTCTGGGGAATGTGAAGTATTCCTTCACAGCCACTATTCCCAGGTCCAGTCAGACCAAGAGTAGAAGTAATTTTTAGGGTCTGATCTATGGTTCAAATAGATCTGTTTGAAAACTATAATTATTGGAAAACGATATGTGAGACCATATAACTGTGAAAACAAATTATTATAATTAGTATAATGGTTATTATCATTGAAAATGTACTAGGCTAATCGATATATGCAATTAAAAATCTCACCTTACTATAAGTTTCATGTATTATCTCTAGACTAGAAGACATAATCATCAGATGAAACTTTATTTGGTAGAAATAAACGGTCAAAGGAATTATAGATAGTATTCTTATTGTTAATAATTCCAGTTATTTATAGGGTTGCCTACATATTACATTGCCATTGATTATAATATTAAACTACATCGGATGGTGTGGCTCCAGACTATGTCAATGAAGAATGTGGAGTGCCACTTCATGACCATTACTCTCAGCTCCACTCTGACTCGGTGTTGTAGCAGGGTCCCATCTATAGGTCAAATAGAACAGTTCAATATTTTTTTAGGGATTATTATTAATGTTAAATAGAATTATTAGTATTAAATAGCAATACTTGAAACCCCTTAGCTTGTGTAAATAGAAGTATTAGTTAGCTGAGTTTTATGGTATATCAACTCTTGTAGTTTTTTTTTAATGACAAATATTTTATGTAACCCATCCACTTCAAGCTGAATATAGCACAAGGTTAATTTTTAAGCAAAGTATGGCTGGTTTGAATTCAGAATTACCCTCCTCCTGGACTAGTTGTCATAAAAATGTTTGATATTGACTTGACTTGTTGATGCAGCTGTGGAAGTCAAACACTTGGAACAAAAATAACTAGAAATGCACCTGGTTCCTAAAGTAAACAGGATGTAGGTGCTCCGGGTGGAAATGCCATAGAAATTTCATGGGTGGCAGGCTAGAAAGAAGCATTTTTATTGTGTGGGTGGCATGCTAGAAGGGGTTGTGTCTACATACAATGTGTAAGCAGCTGGTTGGAGGAGACGTGACAACCAGTATTTTCATGGACATCCAGAATATTATATAAACATATTGACTCAAAAAGCAGAAAGGCAGAGAGGTTTCACAGAAGATCCATACCATCCACCCCATGTATGCTGATCAGTCTTCTTCAAATCTCTCTCACTCTTACCCATCTGTACATTTTGGGTAATAAAAGAAAAAGAAAAGCTGCTGCTTATTTTTTTATACATCAGTGTTGGTGTCTTTCTCTGCTATACAACACAAAAGCAAAAAAGTATTTCCTGCTATACTATTTCCAGGGGTGGTTAGGGAGAAGAAATGGATTCATGCCTTTACCAGAAGCATTAGAAAATGAAGACTACCTTGTCTAGGATTTGAGCTTAGGTGGCTGTGTTCATTTCCTTCAATAAAAACAGGAAAAAATTGAAGTCTTATAAATTCAGTGAAAGACAAATAAAAGAAAACCACTGGGGTTTATTTTTCCCTGTTGACATTATATGAAGTTTCTATATTTTAGAAATATTTTGACATTTAATTAGTTCAGTGAGCAAAATTGTTTTAAAGACTTCAAGCTCCCCCAAATTGTGCTTTTTATTTAATGCTTCTAAGTTATTATTGAGATTATTGTTTGCTCCTATCGGATTTTGATTGTCTAATTTCATGTCTCTAGTGCATGGACACATCCCACAAGATTCTTGTCTCAAGCGTATATAAATCACACAGTTATTTCAGTGAATTGTGTTTGCAACTGGCCTCAGGCCAAAACACAACTAAAAGCAAACCAGAAAATGTTCATGAAGTGCATTGAACTTTTTTCCCTTCTTTTATAAGAGAGCTCAAAATAACCTAAGATTTCATAGTCACTGGCTTTTCAGAATGGATACTCATAGAAAGTTTAAAATGTTTGAGTATAGTCACAAGGTTCTAAAATAACTTTTTGCTGCTGAGAAAAAGTTGAATGAGGAAAATGAATAATCCTTGATGATCATCATTTTAATTCATAAGTTTTATCTTTTTTTATCTTTCATGAATTAATCATGTTTAAATTATATCAACATCCAATAGACTGCAATGTTAATTTTATCTTTAGTTGTAGAGATTCATTAAAATTAACTCAAACACAACATATCACAACAACATATTATTATTATTATTTACTCATTAGAGTTTTTCACATCAGCATTAGCTGATGGTCTTTCACTGGAGTTTGAGTGACAGCAAGTCTCCTCAGGTCTCCAGAACTCTTCTTAGTATTCTGTCCATTCTCAATAATGTAGTAGTTTGGATAGTCTCCACTCCTCCGCCAAACTCCAACTCCTCCAGTCCCTCTAGTAATCCTTTAGTTACTGTTCCAAATGCACCAATTGCAATTGGTATAATTGTCACCTTCAGGTTCCATAGTTTTTTCAATTCCCTAGCAAGGTCAAGGTACTTATCCTTCTTTTCACATTCATTCAGTTTTATTCTGTGGTCAGCTGGGACAGCAAAGTCGACAATTTTGCATATTACATTTTTTTTTGTTGATTATTATTAAGTCTGGTATTCTGGCTGAGATTAGGGGATCTGTGTGTATGTCAAAGTCCCATAGGAGTTTATGTGTATTATTTTCTAGGACAGGTGCTGGGTTGTGCATATACCATTTATTCGTATGGTTAAATTTAAATTTCTTGCACATTTCCCAGTAGATCACCTTGCCCACCCAGTCGTGTCTAGTCTTATATTCCTTCTGCACTAATTTGCTGCATTCCCCTTTTATGTGATTGATAGTTTCATCTCTGTTACCGCATAGCCTACATTTGCGATTTTGTTGCATCTTATCTATTCTTGCTTTGATATGATTGGTTCTTAAGGTGTTGTTTTGAGCTTCTATTAGGAGAGATTCTGTTTCTTTCTTAAAATTTACCTTTTCTTAGCCATGTCCAGGTTTTGTCTTGTGAGATGTTGTTTATTAGTAGTTTAAAACACCCGTAGAGTTGTTTTTCTTCCTATTGTCATTCTATTGTCTAACGTGTTATCAGTATTGTTTCTGATGGCTGTAATGAGTCAATGCTGACAAGTCCTGTTCCTTCCTCTTTTCTTGAAACATATAGTCTGTCAATGTCGTCTCTGAGATGTAATGCTTTATGCATTGTCATTAGTTTTCTTGTTCTTTGGTCCATGTGTTTAAGTTCATCTCTGGTCCACTTGAGAAAGGGTCCCGAATATCTAACAAGGGGTACATCCCCGGTATTTATTCCTTTGATAAGCTTTCGGGTAGACAGTTTTGACTCGAGTAGTTTTCTAGTTCTCCCGAGATATTCTTTTTGAATTTTGCCTTTCATTTCCACTTGTTTGATGGTGTCAGCCTCCAAGATGCCCAAGTATTTGTAGTTTTTGTTTTCTGCGAGTGTTCTAATCTTGTCTTGATTTGGTAGTTGCCACTTTTCATTACAAGCATTGCACATTTTTCTATGCCAAATTCCATTCCTATGTCCTGACTGTATATTCTAACTACGTGTATTAGAGTTTCCAGTTCTTTTTCATTTTTTGCAAATTTTACTCTTTTTGAGTTTTTCACAGCATTCTGACTGACAACAAGTTTCTTCAGTTCTCCAAGACTTTTCTAGCCAATCTCAGCATTGTCATCTTCTAGATAATTTTGTTTCTTCCTCCTTTGATCTTCTATAATGAGTTTCACTGTCATTTTCATGTACCTTAATTTCTTCAATTCTCTTGCTAGGTCCAGGTATTTTCTCACATTTTTGCTTTCTTTTATTTTCACTCTGTGGTCTGTTGGAATAGCAAAATCCTCTGGCAGACATATTTGTATTCTAACAATTTTCTTTTTCTACACATTCTTATCTTCAAATTGTGGCACTATTTTTCCTTATTAGTATCTTTCTTTCTCCTTGGATGAAAGAACAATCCCTATGAATTTGCCTTTATAATTTTTCCTGAATTTCTGTATACACAATAGACATTGAAAATAACCAGTGTGCTTATGTTGGATCTCTAATGATTCCCATGTTTTTCTTGAGTAAAATTTTATTCTAAGACTTACTATTGTTGCTGATTCCCAATTGTATTGATTGTCAGTCTCTAGAATGTTCAGTCACTCCAAATGTGACTTATTATCCTGTCTTTTTTGTTAAAGAATCAAACTTTGAAGTAATATTCTGCTTGTCTTTCTTACAGTGTGAGAGGTGCTACAAATTACCATCCGTAGGGTTTAGAACATGCTGACTCAATCCCCAATAGAAAGGTAAGATCCCTCTCTCAAAGAGGTATCTTGGGTTTAACATTAAACTGTATCTAATGGTGAGGATCCAGTTTTGGAGATATTAATCCCAGATCCATTCTAATACAAATAGATCTGTTTAAAAATTATTTTTATTTGATAGGTTTGGGTGCCAAAAAAAAAAGAAAACTTTGAAGAAACAACTCCACAAAAAATGTAAATATGAACATTCTAATTCTGTCCTATTAAAATCAATCAATCAATGAATAAATAATGGAGCAGAGCTTAGATTTGTACCAGACTACTATGGAACATTTAGAGACAACCCAAGTCACTACTCATTCATAGTAATTGATCAATGAGACAAGTTGACTAAACATTATATTATGATGAGGTGGCCTATTAAAATTCAAGGATAGCTTAGATTTGGTACATGGTCACACAAATGAAGCATTCTGTAATCATTTAACACATTACATTTAACCTTCAAGGATAACTTGGTAATCCTTCTCAGACCCCAATGTATGCTAATCTTATACAAAAAGATTTTATTTCGTATTTTAACCAAAAAAAATTCATTTTTTTTTGTAAAACAGAGAAAGATGATGTCAGAGACCTTTTATCCTGTGATTCAAATATTTGAATGTATGGATAGTTTTTTTTAAATTTTATTTAGGTCTACAATATTTGTCTCAGAATTAAACAAGGTAAACTATTGCTTGGTCAATTTTATTAAGAAAATAAAACAAAAAAAAACTATAATTTTGATTATATTTTCTTAATACTAATCCCCTGTGGTTTTATAGATAAATTTGTTTACTTAATTTAATGGAAGTTGAATTAATCAGAATTCAAAGCTTAAAATGACTCACTGCTACTGAGATTGCACTAACACACATATATATAAATATATAGAGAGACATAGATATGAATGAATGCTACAAAAACCATATATTAGCCAAGAAGTAAATTATCTTTTCAGAAATTTGGGAAATGACAGGTCATATTTGTTGTATTTCTAGATGAATATATGGAATACAAAGTATGTTTCATAGCTCTTGGTCATTCACTTTCTGATTAGGCCAAACTCTCTCATATATGCAGACATGCACACATATATATACTTTTGTATATCAATACCATGTGTACATTATATATATATATATATATATATATATATATATATATATATACATGTAGGGTATGCCAGAAATACCTTCACATTTTTAAATGTCATCTATGTGGTGTAAGTGAACTTGAGCAAGTAGTAATGGTAACTCCATCTAGCTAATCTCTAATTATTTTTTCAGATACAATCAGTTATGATCATAGCATGGACTGGTGCACACCATTTTGAGTCTAGTGAATCTGCAGTTGCAACACAAAGAACTTTTCCTGTTCTTCCTGTTAGGTTAGAATGAAGCTTTTCCAAATAGAAAATCGATACTGCTCTGGGTTGAAAATTCAATCCAGAACTGTATCATTCTGACACAACATTAGGTGAGTCTAAAAATCTTCCTGTGTTGTAATGACAGATTCACCAGTCTTAAAAAAAAATTTCAACTTTGAATGTACAATGTGCACCAGTCCCAAACATTATCATAATTGTATTGGAAAAAAATGATAAGACAGTTGTTAAATGGACCTACTATTAGTACTTGCCTAATTTCACTTGCACTACACAGGTAACAGTTTGAAATGTGGGAGATTTTTTTGTCATACCCAGTATATATATATATATATATATATATATATATATATACATATTTGATAATGTAGTTTTCTATATCTATAAACAAAAGAATTCTCACAATCAATGATGGAACAGCATAGAAATAGAGTCAACTGTGATTGGTAAATGACAGTTTCTCACCTATGCACTTATTACAGGTCTGGTTTGGTTTGGTCTGGTTTCTTTGTTTAATCGCATATCGACCTTCAATGGTTATTCAATGCCAAACCCATACTTATAAGAGAACAGTAATAGTACTATTTAACCCATAGCTGAGTTTTGTTCTGATGTTTGTATAGGCAAGAAACTGACGGTTACCTAGTGTTGTTGACTCTGTGTCAGTGCTATCCAAATAGATCGATACATAGATAGATTGATAGATAGATATAATTAATCATACTAATAAAGCAATCAGATATTTAAACTCAATATAGGATATATTAAATGTGTGTGTGTGTGTGTGTGTGTGTGTGTGTGTGTGTGTGTGTGTGTGTGTGTGTGTGTGTGTGTGTTTAATTTGGTATATGTTTAGTCTCATGATGAAAGAAGCAATTGTATGAAACAGCAAATATTTATTTTTCAACACAGTCTCTTTCTTTATAAAGGCACTTAATTCAGAGTTGAATTAATAAGATAACTGTATTTGCCTACAAAACATGTTATGTTACTGAATCATTGCTATTCATGTCACCCTGTATTGAAATGAGGCACCCTTGAAGTTACAATCACAAACAGATGATGTTCATCATTACATGACATGATAGCAACTGAAATGGCATAGCAGCTGCAGATTCTCTAAGACATACCTCCTGCCACCTCACTATGAATGCCTGTGCAGTAGCAATTTTAGATCCAGATCATACTGCCAGACTTTGTATTTGAATCAATACCTTATATCTACATTCTTCAAAAGGAAAATCTCATATATTGTCATCCATTTACCCAATCACAGGAAATTGAAATGTGATAAAATTCCCACATTAAATTATCTAAAGGGGTGGATTGGAAAGAGACTCTTCTGCAAGTGACATTACCAAAGTTCACCTTTGGATGAACTGAGACCACTAAAAAGAGTCAAGATGACTTTTGTGTTAGGTTTCCAAAGTCTTTGTCCATTAATGCCTATTTTAGAAAAGCCAATCTTTAAAAGTTATGTCTTGATCCCATATCTAGCACATCCAAAAGATCCTTCAATGGATGCTGGTGATAATTCTCTTGACTTAATGGGGAATATTTACATCTCATAAAAAGATTGGATAACTGCTGCTCCAAAGTAGCCACAGTAGAAATAGCCGTGGGTCCACAGATATCCTATCAAAGATACAGGAGATGTGGATGAGAAGAAATGATTTGCACCCCAAAATTTGGGGATAGTTACAAGGTAGGATGAAAATTAAGTCGAGGTTACCTGTGTGCTCATTTGTTTGCTATTAGTTACAGAGATCATTGGAACAAATAATGTGTACTTTTAAAAAATTCTTATTTCAATCAATGAATCTTAATTATTCTTATTCAAAATTTACTATTGAACCTAGTTATAAATAATGCATGATATGATAATATACATAATAGTTTGATCATATTAACAAAGAATGTGCCTTTATAAATAAAATAATAAGTAGTTTTATAATTATTTAAATTCCTTTACAACCACTCTCATCTTATATGTTTTGAGACATTATAAGTCTCTGATCATATCTAAATAAACTCTAGATAGATATGGACTTAATTGTTTAAACTTATCCGAAAAGTCTTGTTAGGATGTTCTTACCTCAAAAATGTATCCAGTGTTTGCACAGAGCTGATTTATGTAAGTTGTTACTGGTCAGCCAACACTGGTATGTCCGTGTGTCAGAGTCAATAAAAGAATGTCACTTGTGAGTTTGTTGCCATCAAGTAAGTGAACCATTGCTTTCATGTAAAACATCATTATAGAGGTAACAGTTTCTTTGGAGAGACCATATGCAAGAAGTATTTGTGCCATTTTCCATCTGTGTATAGAATTAAATGCCTTGGAAAAATCTATGAACAAAATTGTTGCCTCAAGATTTTTTACACATATTCCTTTGATGATTGTCAGAATTTGTGCTGATGTGGAATAATTTCTCTGAAAGCCGTTCCAATTTTTTCTAACAACTTTCTCTAATTCAAGTCATATACAATTGAGAAGAAGAGCATTATGAACCTTAGTAGCTTGAGTAATCGAAGAAGCATGTCATCAAATATCCTTGTCTTCAAGACTTCAGGAAGTATTTTTACAAGGCCTGCACCTTTTCTGCTTTTAATTTTTTTCAGTACTGTGTCTAATTCTTCCTCCCAAATCTTTGCTAAGTTTGCCATCTTGTTGGCAATTAATAATTTTTTGAGTCAGTTTATCAGTTATTTTGGGAGGTTTTTCCTTCAGATTCTTAAAATGTTCTTTCTACTTCTGGAGTCTTTCTTATTGGCTGTCAGTTTTTATTTTTGTTCTTAAAATGCTTTTCTTTCTGTTTACTTCATTAACTATCCACTATACTAATCATGATTGTCTATATTCAATCAAATTTCTGATTTTATTGATTTGGCCTTAAATGTATTCCAGTTGTTTCAATGGTATGTTTTAGTTAGTTCTCAAGTTTCTACACATTAATTTTTGTTCAATTTCTTTCCTTCAGTATCCTTTTTTCATTGTATCTCATTTGCCAAACAGTTAATAACTCCAAGGAACTCTACATTTGGCTGTTGGTTTAGTAGGTAAGAGTCATTCAATATATAATGTGAGTTTTGTCTAATGAGTTGGCAGTAGGAAACATTGTTTACAGTTGCACTTTTTTCAAGGAAACTAATAGCGATGGACCGTTTTATGTCCCAGAAGACAGACAGCATCACCTTCTTTACTGACCATTGTGCCCAGAGTGTTTTCTTTACTGGAGAGTCAGAGGGCTTCTACTCCATGAATTGTCTTTTGTTTCAGGGCTGTGGTTGCAAATCTATGCCCATTTGTAAATATATTTTTAACTAAAATATGCTTTTCCATTCATATTGCACATTCTTCTGTATATTTCACATGGTTTGCTCTTCTCTGACACAAAAAATTTATTGACTTACTTTTGTTCACACTTGGAGCACCATGTTTGATTTCCTGGCAGCTTGAATATCCTTAAAAAGTATTTTTGTGAGATCATCATAATTTTTGCTATTAGCCAATTCCAAACAATGCATTTATGGGAAAAACATCTGAAAAAAATTATTTTTCTTTTTTAAAAAATATTCACCTTTTCTGTTGAATGATCCTTGCATATATATATATATATATATTCATTATTCATCAAGAAACTTTTCTTTATTTCTTACAGAAGAATAGAAATCGTTATTTCATTAGTGCATCACTGACTTAGTTCAGTTTTCATTACTTTATTTTTCATGTTATTTTGCACTTCAAGGAATATGACATTAAATAGTTTCAAAGAGAAGTGATCATTAGAAAGATAATAACAAGATGTCTCCTTGAATATCCAAGCAGTTCTTCAAATGGCAAACAACAGCTCTGTTGAAGTTTCTATTATCCTTTGATTCATTCAGGACTGATTCCTCATGTTTGTTGCTTTTAGCACAATGTTTTGGCAGTACTCTTAAAATTTCCATTCATGTTTAAAATACATAAGGTCTTGTTGTTCTTTTCATAAGAGATATTCTAGAATGCAGTTAGCAGTTTTGAATATACAGAAAAGCAATTCCATGTCCTTGATGAATCTGGGCAACCAATCAGAATGAACCATGCTAAATATGAATAAACTGATTTGATACCATATTCTCTCTGGACCAGTCTCAAAAACAGGGAAACTTGGAGTGGTATTCTCAAGTTAAAGATCTATGGTGCAATAAATCATGGCCCACTCATAATGGGCAGGTGGCAGTTTTGTAAGCTTTGAAATTTAGGCTGTTACTTGTTTGTCTGACCCTTTTCAAAAAACCCAATGTGTTTTTCTTTTGCTCTCAGCCTCTGGTTCTGCTTGAATGTCAACAAAGATACCAACTTCTTTCATGGGGGAATTATACTGGCTCATCCAGTGAGCAAACAATATGAACACAGTCTGAGTTTTTGATACTACTATTCATTTTGGTGACAAATGGGAAGCAGGAGAGAGAGGGAGGTTTTGGTCCTTGATTAAAATTTCGTTTACAAGTGCAAACTTTACTCTCTGTTGGCCGAATTCCTTCTGATTCTGCTATTCTCTGACAACTTAGCTTACCTACTGCTTCTTGATCTCTTACACTCTGAGTCCAAAAAGCATCTTATTTATTATTATTTTCTTTAAGACATTAAATCAAATTGTTTTTCTATTTCTCTAGTTTTCTGACGCCCCACTACTGATGCTGACAATTGATTTTCCATGATGGGCTTTGTATTTATTTATCAATTACCCAAAATTCTGGGACCTAAATCTAACGTCTTAAACTGAGAAGCAATTTTAATTTCTTAAAGTCTTTCAAGCACTTCAAAAGAGACGGTTTATATAAGTGGATGCATAAACCACCCATATCAGTTTACAAGCCTAAAATTCAGGAACTAATAGATACCAATCACTGTTTGCAAATGATTCAAACAGACAATCAACATTTGTTTACGCTCAACAAAGCAGAAATTCACTAAATAATTAAACCTAATTTTAAATTAGCTTAGTTGACTGTTAGTGTTGTTATTAGCAGGTATTTTTTTTATATCCTATTGAAAAAGAAACTCCCGTTGTAACAGTGTGTGGGTGTTTATCACACCTACAGCAAGAGTTCTTGTGATTGAACCTTTATTGTCAGTCAAACTGCAAGTCATCAGATTCACTGGTGGTGGAAGGTAACCTCTTGAAGATATCATCATCCCAGTTAAGCATTTTCTTTGCAAATATTGATACTTTCTGGATAGAGTACATACCTTATTTACCAACCCCTCTGCTCGGGCAGGATATGACACAAGGTCAATTTTTAAGCAGAGTTTAACAGGTTTGAATTCAGAGTTTTCCTTCTCCTAGACTAGTTGCCTAACCAAGGCTGAAGAACCTAGTCTGTCCTACTATTTACCCATAGCTGGAGGGAGAATAATTGGATTCATACCTTTCCCAAGGGTATTAGGGCTATGTGAAATGCAATGAGTCTCGTCCAGGATTTGAACTCGTGTTGCCGTGTTCATTTCCTATGACATAGAGTACATACCAGACATCAGCATAATGGTTAGAGTGTTCACCAATGGCCTGGGAGACCTGGGTTCAATCCCAGGTCGAGTCATACCAAAGACTCGAAAAATCGTACTTGCTTAACACTCAGCATTATTAGGTAGGGATCAAGTGGGTCAATCCTGGGAAAGAAGTAGTGCCCTCCCCTACACCTTGGTGTAGTAGCTCTCAAAAAGGGAGCTTTTGGGTTACCCTCGACTACGGTCGTCAAATTTACTTACTTACATGCACATCATTATCAGTCTTTTTTGAAAACTTCAGAACTTGTAGCCATTGTTGGATATTGACTGAAAGAACCCTCTGATATGCCACATGAGTCATGTGGGTGGTATAACAGGAAGTGCTCATTTTCCTAAAGTAAACAGGATGCAGGTTGTTTCCCAGTGGAAATGTTGCCTAAGGTGCGTGGTTGGCAATATAGGAAGTGCTCCTGTTTCCTAAAGTAAACAGGATGCTGGTTGTTCCCCAGTGGAAGTGCTGCATAAGTTGCATAGGTGGTATGCTAGAGGAAGATGTGTCCACATGTCACGTGTTGGTGGTAGACTGGAGGTGTGACCATGAATTTTTGTGAGTGTCCAGAAAATTATATAGACCAAGGAAGATTTCAACCTGAGCAGAATGGAAAGAGAAGACTGTGAAAGACAGCTAGAAGGTGTCATGTTGCTTTGGCCTCTGGCCTTATGCCAGACTGCCTAGAGTAGAGAAGTGAGGAGAAACTGAGATGATTTGATGCCTTGAGGTGGCCCTGTTCCAGTTTCATGAAAGTAGAGAACAAAGAGAAAGCAGTTCACAGACAATCCGTACAGTCAACCCCTGGATGTGTCCAAGTTCAGTCATCTTTGACCCTCTCTCCCTTTACTCATATGTACATTTCAGGTCATAAAATGAAAATAAAAGAAGCAGATTATATTTTTGTACATCAGCATTGTTGTTTTTCTCTGCTACGCAATACAATCAAGTCATTCTAATGATGCTGATCTTCTTATCAATTGAACTGGTATATACTGAGGTTGAAAAGAATACCGTGGAGAGTTCTGGGAAAATGTGGTAACTGGCTGTCACTTAAACTCCTGTGACAGATATTGTATAATGATATAATAAATTGGTCGTTTGAGCTAAAAGTGTCTGGACAACTGAAGACGGTGCAGAAGATTTGAGGGAACTTGCTTTTAGATGATTTTCTAAGTCACTTTCAGGCATCAACAAATAACAATCATAATAATGATGGTGGTGATGATGATAATAAGCAAATTTATGCTGAAGGAATACAAGAGCAGACATGAATGGGTAGAGATGGTAATCCACTGGGAATTGTGCAAATGACTGAAGTTTGAATATACATACATAGGATACTAATCCTTGAGAAGGATATTGTAATCAATGGTATATTAATAAATAATTTACTAACATATCTTTAATAGGGAATATATTAATTCTTGATTCCTTTAATTCACCAAGGAACTCTAGCCAAAACACTAGCAGCAATCATCACAACTGCATAATGTCTATTCCTTAGATAAATAAAGCAACAACTGATTTAGACAAGTTAGTCAATGAGCCACAGTTGAACATAATAATAGTTAGAAAAAATAAAAAACTATCCCATTACTCATATAAATGGAGACTAGTCACAAGAGCTACAAACAAGAATCTATCCTGGAAAATGAGACTGACAAAAAAAAAAGACTGATAAAAACAGATCATCCAATCTGAGCCTGATGATCAGATCTAGTTTTAGATAATAAAAATATAAGATTTTGTCTACTGATGAACTTAGCCATTCCAACAGATCACTGAGTGAAAGTTATGGAAAGCAAGAAATTGAATAAATACTTTGACCTTGCTAGAGAGCTGAAAAAAGTTATCCTATTTACCAACCCCTCCGCTCGGGCAGGATATGACACAAGGTAAATTTTTTAAGCAGAGTTTAACAGGTTTGAATTCATAGTTTTCCTTCTCATAGACTAGTTGCCTCACCAAGACTGAAGAACCTAGTCTGTCCTACCATTTACCCATAGCTGGAGGGAGAATAATTAGATTCATACCTTTCCCTAGGGTATTAGTGCTATGTGAAATGCAATCAGTCTTGTCCAGGATTTGAATTCGTATCACCGTGTCCATTTCTTGCGACGATAACCATTACACCACGGGCACCTCCTGAAAAAAGTTATGAAACATGAAAGCAACTGTGATACCAATCATAGTTAGAGCCCTTGAGACAATCCCAAAGGACCAGGAAAAGAGATTGGGGAAAGTGGAAATTTAAAGATGAATTGAGACTGTCCAAATCTCAGCACTACTGAGATTGGATAGAATACTTAAAAATGTTCAGGGAGATTTGAGGAGACTTGCTGTCACTTGAACTTCAGGGAAAAACACCAGTTACAACTGATGTGACAAAAATTTTAACAAGATAATAAACTGGAAACTGTCCAAGAAAATTTGACACATAAAATTCTCTGAGATTTTGAGATAGAAATAAGTTACCCAAACCCTGACCAAAACTCTCGACTGAATGTTCATTAAAAAGAAAAAAGAACTTGCCATCTTGTGGATTTTGCCATTCCAGTAGACCATAAAGTGACAGTAAAAGAGTGAGAAAAGACAGATAAATTTTTAATAGACAAGTACTTGGATCTTGCTCAAGAGCTGAAAAAGCTGTTGAACCTAAAGGTGATATCAATTATTGTTGGAGCACTTGGAATGGTCTATAAGTGTTGGGAAAAAGTCTGGAAGAAGTGAAAATCAGAGAAAGAATCAAGACCATCCGGACCATAACATTGTTAAGATTAGCAAGAATATTCAGAAGGATCCCAGAGAACTGAGGAGACTTGATGTTGCTCAGACTCCCTTGAAAGAACACCATTAAGAGCTAGTGTAAAAAACTCATAGGAAGAAAAATTTATAACTTTTCCTTTAGCTTGGTGAGGTAAAAAAAAATCAGTTCAAATTTAATTCAAATTAAAAATTAATCCTTCTTCTAAATCTATGACTTGTTTTTTTTTGCTTACATTCTAAATTTTTTCCAATAAAAAGCATTTTTATCTGTAATAATCTGATCTTTGCTACAAGTGTGAAATTTATTTATGGCTTCTTTAACAAGAAAGTAATATTCAAAAAAATTGTTTTGATAAGTAAAAAATTTACAATTCTATAGAATTTTCACACTACTCAATATATTTCTGATATATAAATGAAATTTAAAGACATTAATCCTTAATAATATTTGAATCCAACAAGAAATAAGATTATGTTTGAAAGAAGTAAGTTGACTGGAATTAGATAAATATTCATAGATTTTTCGGATTTATGAGAATTATGCAGAATATTATCTTTAATTGATCATTGTTTGTTGATGATTGATAATTACTATTATTTTTTTGTTTTAGAATTATAATAATACACTAAACAACATGAAAAGCAGAATATCTCTTATTCTAACAGTTGTTAATGATGATAATGATGCTTCAGCTTCGAAAGGAGTGAAAGATTCCAGTAAGTAGTTATCGTAGTTATCTTCATTATATCGAATAATTAAAGAATGACGTTTAGCACAAATGCAAAAAAAAATACATGTATAATTCAATTGCAAATGGAACTAGAAATTGTTTTATTCTCTTAATGAGTATTTTAAACATAAAAAAAATTAAAATATAAAAAATTATATATATTATTAATAAAATCCCTCAATGATGTACAATTTTTGCTGGGTTATGTTTTGGTTTCTTTGTTTTATAGTGTATCAACTTTCTTGGATTATTTAATATCAAGCTCTTCTTTGTACAAGTCCAGTAGGGGAGCTATTTAACTCATAGCTTTGGTTTCTTTGTTTTATAGTGTATCAACTTTCTTGGATTATTTAATATCAAGCTCTTCTTTGTACAAGTCCAGTAGGGGAGCTATTTAACTCATAGCTTTGGTTTCTTTGTTTTATAGTGTATCAACTTTCTTGGATTATTTAATATCAAGCTCTTCTTTGTACAAGTCCAGTAGGGGAGCTATTTAACTCATAGCTTTGGTTTCTTTGTTTTATAGTGTATCAACTTTCTTGGATTATTTAATATCAAGCTCTTCTTTGTACAAGTCCAGTAGGGGAGCTATTTAACTCATAGCTGGGGAGGTGAGATAACAGGTTTATACTTTTCCTATGGTTATATGTCTGAAAGTGAATGTAGTAGTGTGATTGGAGTTTGAACTCACTACAATGTCACAGTTGAGCACATTAGCCACTATGCCACAGAAACTCCCTCAATTATGGTTGCACACATACATATCTAAGTATGACTATCAAAGTCAGCAAAGCTCTTAAATTCTCTGGTGCAAATTTGGCAGTCAAAAGATCAAATTTTACAACAAACAAAACCAATTTTTTAAGCCAAGTAAAACTGGTTTAAATTCAAAATTTTCACCTAAACTGGTTGTCAAGTCAAGTCAAGTCAAAAGAACCTAGTTTACCCAACTAATTACCTATAGCTGGGAGATGAATGAATGGATTCATACCTTTCCCAAGGGCATTAGCACAAAGGGAAACACAAACGGCCTCATCCAGGATTTTGAACTTGGATTGCTGATTCAATTTCTTATGATGATCACTGTCAGGTGAAGCACACTTGTGGTTCCTCTTGGTATGCAATTCTTTTTTATTTGCAGTTCTTGCACTTCTTTATCTCTTGGTCTTTGTGGTTTGCAGTTCTTCTTTATTGGTAGTTTTCTGCTACATATCAATTCTTCTTTGTATACTTTCATTACTTTTCCTCTAGTTCTTTAGGTCTAATTCTTCTTAATCTGTAGTTATTCTTAACTCTTTTTTTTACTCAAAATCAGCTATAACAAATTCAAAAAGTAATGAAATAACAACAGACAATCAAAATAGGACAACAGAAATGACATCCAAATGAAGACTGTTTAAGACAAGATTGTTAAATCAGAACTTAAAACATCTAAAGTTGAAGCTGAGAGGAAAATATTTGTGAGGGAGTTTGATTCACAGTGCTTCTTGAAAAGAAGCTGTTGCTATTGAAACGGAACATCTTCATATTGTTGAGTATTACTTGTATGCAGATCTTTTTTTCATCTGCAGTTCCTCTATATGAGCAGTTCTCTTTTTTGTGTGTTTCTTATTTGCATTCATTAATTACCTGTTATAGTTTTTCTTTACATGCAATTCTTCTTAATCTGCAGTTATTTGCCTGCAGTATTTCTTTACTTGCCATTCTGTATTCATAGTTCTTTGCATGCCATTCTTTATCTGTTTTTTATTTTTTTGCCTGCAATTCTTCTTTGCCTGCATTTCTTTGCTTGCATTTTCAAAATGTATTTTACTGAAATTCTATTAGCAATATTTGGTACATTATTTTATGTTTCTGTTCGGCAGCATCTTCTTTGTTTCATAATGTGAATATTATTTCATGATACTTATTGGTTTATATTCTTATAATTCTTGTCATTTTTACAAAGTTCCTGAGTCTAATAATATAAAAAGAATGAGATAAACTACCCTAATCATTTACGATAAGTCCAGCTGAACATTTCAAGACATAAAATTTCAATAAAAGCAATTCAAATGGTAACAGGAGAAATAAAAAAAGCAATAAAGAATAAATTTTTAGAGACTAAGTTTAGCGATATTCTTCTTTATTTGGCTTCTCCTCAAAAACCAGAGTTATTTTAATTGACCTCTTCTTTCAATTAAAGTGAAATCTGTTTAGATTCATCTTATGTGAAACTGCTGCTGACTATCATCTACAAGTAAAAAATTGTCATGTGCTAAGTAGGATGCTCAAGAGTATGAAGATGAAGTAGAAGTGAGGATCTTGCAGCCAGAAAATGTTTCATATACAATAAATTGTGGCACATAAGATGACCTTAAGATTTTTTGCTCAAAATTCTGAGTTAGACCAATCCCTGCTGTGTAGGTTCATCTGCAAATATATAGTGAGGTTTCAATTAGTGTTTATAGTCAATGCATCAGCAGTTAGAATGTTTTCATCTTCATTGTTCATTTAATAGCATATCAACCTTCTTGGGTTATTTAATGCCAAATCTATCCTTCTAGAAGAAAAGTAATGATACTATTTAACCCCTAGCTGGGAGGATAAGGAGGTTCAAACTTTTCCAAAGGGTATTTGTCTGAAAGTGAACATAATAGTGTGACTGGAGTTTGAACTTGCTCCACAGTCCAGTAGTTTAACCATTACACCATGAGGACATTCCCCCGTTGGAAATGTGATAGAGCATTGATATAATATTTTATTTGAATTACAGTTTTATTATTTTATATCAATCTCTGTGTTAATCAGTTAAATATGTTTACCAAACAGAAGTTTAAGTGGGAAATGTTTAAAACAGTCTGTTGGAGTTACAGTAAGTGGTGTTTATTGATTGTTAGGAGTACTTTTCCACTGGTTGACCACTCTAAGGTAAAGGTTTGGATTTTAGCCTCACCATATAAGTTGACCACTATTTTTGTGGAGATTTTTTTGACTTGTTGACTTGTACACAGCAATTAACAGTATATAGAATATAATTTGTTGACTTCAGTCGAGTGTAACCCAAAGGCTCCTTTTTCGATAGCTACCACACCGAGGTGTAGGGTAGGGCGCTACTCCTTTCCCTGGATTGCTCCGCTTTACCCTTGGTCCCCACCTTATAATACTGAGTGTTAAGCAAGGCGGCATCAAGTACCATTTTTTAAGTCTTTGGTATGACTCAACCTGGGATTGAACTGGGCCATTGGCAAACACTCTATTCATTAGGCCAATGGAACAGTAATTAGGCAATATTCCCTTTACTTATTGAATGACTCTTGTGTGTGTATACATATGTATATCATCATGTTGTGCTGCTAGCATGGATCTTCCTGACCCTCTCTATCATCCATCACTCCAGGCAGGTCTTCCAGGCTACATCCAGTATTGGCACACAGCTGCAATAAATAGGTTCTGGCTGGTCCTTCTTCCTTTGCTCATCCATATGAAGGGATCCACAGGAGTATATCGCTTATGAATTCATCCTTACTTCTCCAGCATGTCTGGTTTGTCTAACTTGAAAAGTTTTTGTGATGGGTGGTAGGTGGCCGTACAGCTGCTGTTTTGTGGGGTGTTGTCTCCAGGATTTGTTCAATACAGCTTGTAGCATTCTTGTGTAATTGCTGTCAATATATGTATACATGTATATATATATATGTATGTGTGTCTGTGAGTGTTGTGTGTGTGTGTGTGTGTGTGTGTGTGTGTGCACATGTATATTTGTTTATAACAGTAGCCAAACAAAAATGGTGCATAGTCATTCTGACAAGAACAAGAAAATTAAAATGCAATGAATTAACGAATAAAGCAATATCCTGTCCAATTTGCAACTGAATTTTTTTCTCTATCTCAGTACTTATATATTATTAATTTTCTCATTTCATTCATATGTTTGTATGTATGTGTGTGACTATAAGCCAGAAAAAATAGTACATCATAGTGAGATTTTATATGATCAATACACTTAAGAAATTTCCTGCTTGATTTTAAAATGAATGACGATTTTGTGGGTTCTGCATTCCTGCTTTCATTTGAATAAAAGAATCATCTAGATTCTCGGTCTAATTGAGATGACTTTGAAATGCTCATAAAAATGCTTCATAGCTTTCTTAGTAGAAACATCTACATCATCATGGACCATTGTTATAGTGGGAATCCAAAAGATTTGAATGTCTTTTGGTAAACTGTATATCTTGTATTAAAATTAAGTTTAATCATAATTATGCTTCATTGATTCTTTAATATTGGTTAAAAAACGTGTTATACTTTTTTAAAGCTTTTAATTCCTCAACAGATATGAAAGAGTGAAATATTTGCATTTTCATTTGATCAATGTACTTCTATTACAGTGATTTGGGTTTCGGTTTCTTTGTTTAATGGCATATCAACCTTTGGAGGTTATTTAATGCCAAAACTATCCTTCTAGAAGAACAGTTGTGGTACTATTTAACCCATAGCCGGGAGGATATGGAGGTTCATACCTTTCCCAAGGGTATTTGCCCGAAAGTGAACGTAATAGCGTGACTGGAGTATGAACTCGCTTACCACAATTCCGCAGTCCATCGCTTTAACCATTACACCACGAGGACACCCCAAGTCAGTGATTTACCATATTTGGTAAGCATACTTATTGATCCCAAATAAGCATATATGTATTAGTTGACTGGCCGGCTGGTTTTACATCATGTCAAACCTTTATTTAATGCTAAAGAAAGTTTTTCTTTTTAAGAACTGAAAAGATATGAATATAGAGCTGGTTTAGTTGGTTGGTTGGGTTTTCTGGCATATCAACCATTTTTGATTTTTTAACACCAAATCCTATTTTTACATATGCATTAAATACATGATTTGTCAATATATTTTGTAGTCATGCACAATTAAATAATCAAACACTTCTATTTCTAGCAATTTAATTTAGAATGAGTCAAGAAAGTTAAATGGTTCCAAGTATTGCTATTTAAAACTAACAATTCAATCAACCATCAGTCATTTGTTTACACACACAGTTAGACAATCAAACAATTCTATTTCTAACAATTCAATTTAGCATGAGTCATCATAGCTGGTTTAGTTTAGTCCATTTGTTTAATGGTATATCAAATGCTAATGGATTATGGAATGCTGGAATTTGACTCATTTCTAAGTGTTTGATTACAAGGGTTGCTATTTACAATATTTCATTGTCTTTTTTTTGTCTGTAATTTTTTTGCAGATGTTTATATGATTTCAAGTATTCTTATCTAATAAGAATAATTTTCAAACAGGTATATTCGACTAATTGATGGAACCCTAACAGGTGCTACTACCGAAGGCTAGAGTAGACCTGGAACTTATGGTGATAAAAGAGTACTCTACACTCCACAGAACTCCTGGTCTAACCCTCACCATCAGATGCAATTTAGTGTCATACTCAGTATGTGAATATATAGCAGTCCAAAAATAGGTACATCTTTATGAAAATTTTATTTTTGGTTTAGAGATTTTGCCTTTTTTTATTTCTTTTTCTTTTCTTTTTTTTACGGGGTTTCAGTGTGGTATAGTTTGTTTATAAATAAGGCTTAATAGTATCTATTTTCATTTCATAATGTTAAACAAGAAAAGAATAAAACTCTTGTATCTCACAACTCATTCAAGTAAGACTAACAAGACATGCTTGGCACTGCTGATTAAGTAAGGACAAACTCATAATCGATGTTCTCCAATGAACTCCAACACATGGACATACCAGTGTTGGCTGATCAGCAGAAACTTACAGGCTCTGTGTGGACACTAAATACCATCTAGAAGATCTACCAAGTACAATGGCAGATAAGGGTAGATGACAAGAGAGAGTCAAAGGAATATATGTTGATGAGACACCTTGTTGATGATTTTTGGCTGAGGAATAAATTAGGTTTTTATTAAAAATTGCTAGAAGTGTACTTATCTATCGGTGATACTATATTTACTCAGTTTGGTTTGGTTTCTTTGTTTTAATGACATATTAGCCTTCATAGGTCATTTAATACTAAATGCATCCTATTTAACCCATAGCTGTGGGGGATAAGGGGGTTCATACCTTTCCTTGTGTATCTTTATCAATTATGATTATCTCTAATAATCAATTATATTTTTTTAATTGGATATTTTTATCTAATCTATATTTTATTGAACATTGGTTGTTTTTAGTTAATTATTAATTTTATTTGCATTTTCTTGGATCAATCTCTTCTAATTTGAATAATTAACTACAATATTCTGATCTGGAAATGGCATTTTTAGGAATTGGTTCCAGACAAATGCTTCTAAAACAAAATTTCAGACCAAAACAAGAACTCTTTTAGCATAAGTTTTTCTAAAACATTAAAACAATATATTTTCATTTCACTACTGTCTGCATTAAATTAATTTGAAGTGACAGGGTTTTTTCATCACCTTAAATAATGCTAGCCAAAAAGTATTTTCCAATGGTCCAATCAAAGTATATTTTTCTACACTTGCAAGATCTAATGAAAGAAAATGTTTACATGCTAAAAAAAAGTAAGAAGCAAATGATATCCTACAGAAACTATTACTGATGCAGACGAAGCAGATGACTTAGCTCCTCTGGAGAATACTGCTCAGTTTGGAGCAGGCAGCAAGAAACATTGGTCTTTATGTGAACTCAGATAAAACAAAATTCATGTTTTAATCAAGATAGTGCCATCTTTTCATTAAATCACCAGCGGTTCCCTGTAGTGTAATGGTTAAAGCACTGGACTGCAGAATCGTCATAAATGAGTTTGAACTCTAGTTGCGCTATTACATTCAATTTCAGATAAATACCCTTGAGAAATATATGAACCTTCTTATCCTCACAGCTATGGGTTACATAGTACCACTACTGCTTTGTGGAAGGATGGATTTGGCATTAAATAACCTAAGAAGGTTGATATGCGATTAAAAAAACAACCAACCAACCATCATTAAATGGCAAATTTCTAAAATTAGTAAACCATTACTTACACCTCAGTACCAATATCTTATCTACAAAAAGCAATATCAATATACGCATAGGTAAAGCATAGACAGATATTGACAGTTTATCAATCAAATGGAACTCTAATCTCTCTGATAAAATAAAATGGAAATTCTTCCTAGCTATAACCATGTCAGTTCTACTGTTTGGTTGAACAACTTGTATTCTAAAGAAATGCTAGGAGAAAAACCTAGATGAGCTCTACACAAGGCAAGGATGCTGTCTGCTGTTTTGAATAATTCTTGGAAGCAGAAACTGACAAAACAGCAGCTGAATGGCCACTTACCTCCTATCTCACAAACCATCCAAGAAAGGCAAGCAAGACATCCTGATCACTGCTGAAAAAGTAAGGATGAATTCATAAGTGACATGTGAATTCCTCCATATGGATACGATCAGCAAAAACTTACATTCATCAGTCCTCTGCAGACACTGGACAATATCTAGATGACTTAACAAGAGTGATGGCCTATTGGGTAAGTAATTGATTTCTACCATTCTTTTGCATTATCAAGACAATTTTAACCACAAATATGACAAAAAATCTTCAAAAAATATCACGATTCTTTATAAAAATACTTTTAAAAAATTGCAGAGGAATGCTACAAAAATTGGCAAAGAGAATGAAATAAAACTGTCAGGAAAAGCCCAAAATGCCTAAAGCGACCAACACAGGTTGTTTGTAGAAAAGTAATTATCTCAAATCCCCAAAACAATTGTTGTGGTCACTGAAAAATGTAAATGGCATTTTGAATTTTAAAGATTAACCACCTGTTAAAGCAATAATGGTGCTAACTGGAGACTTCATGATACTCAGACTAATTTGAAGGTGCAATAATCAAGCTTTGTGGTGGAAATAAGTCTTCGTAACAAAAACAAAGGATCATATAGTGAATATCAACAAGAACTGATATGAAAAATCTGTTGTGGCAAATTCTATACTGGATCTCTCACGGGTCCTATACTGTGGAGATTCTAACTATATATCTATTTTACCAAACCCTCCATCACAGGCTGGATGCCATACAAGATCAAGTTTTTAGAGAAGTTTACTTAGTTTGAATTCACAGTTTTTTATTCTCCTTACTGGATTAATCAGTGGCTAGTATTTGAATGAAAGATAAAAATCATAATTATGAATGATGATATTCAAAACAGTTTGCATAACAAGAAGATTAATGCAACATGTGTCAAAAGTATTTTCTCTTTTTAATTCATTTTACTTTATTTATGGCTCTCTATATGATCCTAGATCTTTTGAAATTCTTTGAGAGCTTGTAGTCAGGTTTTTCTTAATTTTTATTTTAAAGCATCATAATTGGCAGCAAATTCTAATGGTTGAAAATTGAAAGGGTACCCAATTTTGCTCAGGAAAAAACAAAAAAGTCAAAAGACAAAATGTTTTACTGAAATAATTTTGATATATATTTAGAAAGATTCTGGGAATATAAATGAGTCCTAAACAAAGAAAAATATTTGATTGAAAGTGAAATATAAAAAGAAAAGGAACTCAGATTAATAATTCAGAGAAAGAAAGATTATTTGAGAAAAAAGTCTGTTATTTTAAAAGAGAGTGAGAACATTCATCTGCCCTCTGTAGTTTTTGCAGCAAACATTTATGTTCTTTCACCTTTTACAAATATGAAGAATCCTTTTCTGCTATAAAAATTATACATATATATGTATATATATATTGTCAAAGAGAGAGAGAGAGAAAAAGAGAGAGAGAGAGAGAGGCACAATGATAAGGGGCATAGAAACAGAGAACAGCTATAAGAACAATAACGGAGAAACAAATAGGAAGGTAAATGAAAGATCACGCCACAATCCAAGCTATAGCAGCAGACAAAAACTCAAGTTAAAAATTGAGTATATCTGCAGCAATCAGCCTGATAGGCATGACTGGCTGAAGCAAACTCAAACGGTAAGTCGTTAAAGTGGGCCTGGAATAGAAAAAAAGGGAAAGAAAGACTGACCATGATGATCTGAGAACATAGTGAAAAATAATCACCCATTTTGAGTGAGCGCCATGAAAGAGCCAACCACATTCTAAACAAGGATAGTGGATAGCCAGTAGTGGATAAGCCTAAGAGTAGAAAGAATGAATGAACCTCAGGCATTACATTTGAAAATGCAAGGAAGGAAAAAGGATGTCAGTTCCAGGTTGGCCGCAGTTATTTGAAGACATAGAAACAAAGTCAGCGGACATTTTTAGGTCGGGCTCAGGGAATGAACCAGTCTACCCAAGTACACTAAACTAGGCTGTCAAGGAAAAGTCTAAGGGCAGAAGAATGAATGAACCTCAGGTGTTTTCTTTGTAAATGCACAGAAGGAAAAACAACAAATATGAGCACCACTAGAGGATACCTCAAGTAAAGACATCCAAACTGTCTCACTGAAACAGATAAGTTCCACCTGTTGAATCTCTCTCTCTCTCATGAACTTTTATAATCATGCTCATGGTTTACACATGCCATTCCACTGTTTAATATACTTGTCCATAAATTGTTGCATACACCATTCCATATGAAATGAACCTTTTATTTGACAGGACATTCTGCTCTTTGTGTTGTTATAACTATTTTGTTTTCTTTTAGTAAAAAATGTTCTGGTTCATCAGGGCTTAACTGAATGGATATCTGCCTTCTTTATTTCTTTTTTTGCCTTGTGTGACTGAATCTCATGGGAATATACTAGACATTTTAGATGCTCACACGTGAGAGTTTGAGAAGAGTGTTTGTTTTCCCTATGCCTAAAAAATTCTCTGAACTTGTAACAATATATATATATATATATATATATATATATATATATGTGTGTGTGTGTGTGTGTGTGTGTGTGTGTGAGTGATTTGTAAAAAACATGAAACTCACCAAATGGTTGGTTGTAGATGTCACAAAAGTTTTTGAAAAAGCTGAGGAGACAAAGAGAGAAACAGGTTGTCCATATCAGGAAAGGAAAAGACCGACACATGGGTACAAAAAATTCTACTCATATTTTTTATGGGTTTTACCAATTCTTTTTTAGTTGTTCTCATAAGCAAGATATAAAATTGGTTCATGTTCTATCAATTGAGGAAAGGTTCATTTTTTTTATAAATTCTAGCCAATCCGAAATTAAGATCCTGACTTGTTCCTGTTCTGGTAACTTATTGATTGATCCTTTTAAAAAGTTCCCAAGTCTCCAGTCTGACTCTCACTCCTAAAATGAGAGTTCTGTCAGTTAAGCAGCAAGATACTAGGGTTGCTGATGGCAGGATGCAGCTTCTAAATCAATCCTGTCTCAAAATTTTTAAAGTCAAGACATATTTTTATAATTCATTTAAAAACTTCAAAATTTCAAACTCACTGAAGTCAGAAAATGCATATTTTGCCATCTGATGACCACAGTCGAATTCAAATTACTTTTGAGTTTAACTTTGTATAATCTGTGTTGAAGCCACCCAAGGTATATTGTTTTTTCATTTGTATTAAATGAATGAATTACTTCTGAACACACCTTGTATTCTTGTGCTTATATTTCATAAAAATTCAATAGAAGACATTCAAGAGAATTTATCAATGCTTCAGAAGTTTTATTTAATGCAGTAGACTTTGTTTATGTATATAAGAAATGGATTAATGTCTAAGGAAAATAACTCATTGCAAAGATTGTAAAATTGATAGGCATTAACTATTTATGCATACAACATTTTAGTGTTGTCAGTGAAAACTGAAAATATTCAATTCTGAAAAGTATTAAATGTTACTTTGTTAATACTACAACACTGACACAAGACATGTTTTGTTGAACTCCATATTGATTGGAGAGCTAACAACAAACTATAAACAAAAGAAACAACCATATATTAAGAGATATCAAGTTAGACAACTCAAACTTCAAATTTAACTATTTACAATTGTTGATGAAAACTGAAAATATGCTCTTCATCAAAGGGCTAACTGAATTTTTTAAATTCTCAATGAAAACTGAAAATTTTCAATTCAGCAAAAGATCTACTATTTATGATAGTCAGTCAAAACTGAAAATATGCTCCTCATCAAAGGGTTAATTGTTTTTTTTTAATTCTCAGTGAAAACTGAAAATTTTCAACTCAGCAAAATATCTACTATCTATGGTTGTCAGTCAAAACTGAAAATATGCAAACATTCTTGGTATGATACTAAACTGCATCTGATGGTGCAACTCCAGTTTTGGAGATCTGGTGTATTGCCATTACTCCCAGGTCCACTCTGCCCAGAGTGATTGTATCTCTTTGGATTCAATCTATGGGTCAAATAGATCTGTTAAAAATTATTCACATTTGATCAGAAAGGGCGAAAAAAATGTTACAAAAAACAAATACACAAAAAATATAAATATAAAAATACAATGAATGTGACATTCCAATCTCAGTGTGTAAAATAACTCTTGATAATTTGACATGTCATTAGCATCAATCAATCACTATCAGTATGTTTAAAGACATAGTTAAATATTTAAGAAAAATAATCCATTGCAAAGATAGTGAAATGGATAAACATTAATTATATAGAAATAAAACTATATATTCAAATCATTGTTGTCAGTGAATACAATAAATCTTTTAACAAGAGGATGCAACCTCATTAAATGGCAAGTTTCTGAAATTAGTAAACCAGTTCGTACTTGTTGGTAGCAAAATCTCATCAACTGAAAACGATGTCAACAAACACATTGGAATGGCATATACTGCTATTGACTAATTAATTACCATATGGAAATCTAATTTTCCTGATAAGATAAAAGGGGAATGCTTACAAGCGATAACCATGTCAGTACTAGCATATGGATGCACCACCTGAAATTCAACGTAGTGATTAGAGAAAAAGCTAGATGGGAACTACACAAGGATGCTGTATACTGTTTTCAATAAACTCTGGGAGCAGAACCCCAGAAAACAGCAGCTGTACGACCAATTGCCTCCCATCTTGCTAATCATTCAAGTAAAATGAACAAAACATGCTGGAGGCTGCTGAAGAATAAAAATGAACTCATAAGTAATATTCTCTTATGGACTCTTACATAGTGTTGGCTAGCCAGATAAAACTTGTATTCATCAACTCTTGTGCAGACACTGGATGACATCTGGAGAACTTGCCAAGAGGGATGAATGGCAGGAGAGTAAAGAGAATCCATGCTATTAGTACAAGATGATGATGATGCTGATATTTTTGAAAAAGGGCATTTTTCTGCTCAGTGATAACTCTGAACTGTCTCTGAATATCTATAAAAATACATATATGCAAACAGATGTGGATATTCATATATATGTATGCATGTCATACCTTTCTTCTGTCTGCCTCAGTACACATTTGCTGCCATTTCAAATCTTTTCACCATTTCTTTCCAATGTGAATATTTGGAAAGTTTATGTCTGTTGTAGAAACTAGAGAATGGCATCAAAGGCTAACAATTGTTTCTCATAATTTTATACTGGTTGAGCCTATCTGACAACTTGGATAATTTAAATAGAATTGATTGTCTATAAAGGGATGATTAATACAATGATATCTTTCAAAATGTCTGCCTGGTTCTCACTCTCTTTTAAAATTACTGACTTTTTTTTTCTCAAATAATCTTTCTTTGTCTGAATTATTAATCTGAGTTCCTTTTCTTTTTACATTTCACATTGTATTACATTCTTATAGTCCACTATCAACAGTTGTATATTACTACATAAATCAAAATCAAATTCAGTTCTTGTTTCATAATGGGTATCTTAAAATACACAAAAGCAACCCCTTTTGTTTTGCTATAAAAGAAATATGTACATGGCTATTTAAGAAACCTAAATGTATTCTGCCTTATTGGTCAGGCTTAGAATATTTCATACCCTGCTAAGAAGAAAGACTTAACTCCAAATTGGTAACTATATGCAAAAAAACTTAAGAAACTACACAAAAAATGTAAACAAGAATACATAATATTCCCAGTTCTCTAACATGTTGGCATAAAATAATCCAAGATGGGTTAACATGCCACTAATATCTATCAATCAATCTTAAGAAACTACATGAAGATGTAAATATAAATGCACAATGAACACAGTTCCCTAAATTCTAAGCATCAAATAACCCAAGACAGGTTAAGATATTGTTAAAATCAATCAGGCTAATTGTATTGACAATCATACATTTTAAGTTTTCCTTGCAATATTTACATGACCTGCACACACTCTCATACATATAAACAAATACATACACACACACACATATGTATATATATATATGTGTGTGTGTTTATTTATTACTTGTACACACTGCAGTACACGTAGACAATATATATATATATATATATATATATGTAGTGCAATTTGATGGAGACTCAAACTTGGTAATTTATTTCGGTGGAGAATATTACTCTGTCTCATCAGAAGACATTTTACATGCTTTTCTTGAAGTTGCAGAACAGCAAATGTGGAATTACAGTTCGTATTCAGAAGATAAAATAAAAGGATAAAGATAAAAATAAAAAGTAAAAATAAAAATAAGACTAAAAATGGAAATAAAAATACAAATTATTTAAATTCACAGGCATGGGCAGAGGGAGTCAAAATATTAGGTGCTAGAAGCATTAAGGAACAGGTGTGGAGTTTATCCATAGGTCAACCCATCCTCATTTGCGCCTTTGTAGGGAGGTTAAGTAGCAGGTGTGATTTACCAGACTAAGATCTTATAACTAATGGCAATCCCATATACATTTTACATTTATTTCTAATATGTCTGTTAATTATCCCAGCTGTTGTCATCCCAGACATTCCTCTTACTTTAATTCAGACCAAGATAGTTAAATAAGATAAAGGCAAAGACATTTTTCATAGTTGTCAAGTGCTTTTAATTGATTCTAAAAATGATCAAGCGGAATTAACTACACTAGAGTCAAAGGCCTTAATTTTTGGATTAATATCCTATGTTTATCTGATCATCATCTATCGTTACCTTTCCTCGCCTCAGAGATATCCACTATCGAATTGATCACAATTAGTTTCTAATAAAACTTTATCATTGTCCTTGCGATTACATAGAGAGTGGAGTTTCAGTGGCTCTCACTCAGGAAAATTCAAATTATCCTGACTGAGAGCCACTGAAACACCAGTCCCAATTTAATCGCAAGGACAATGATAAAGATTTATAAGAAACTAATAGCGATCAATTCTATTTCAAACAATTCAGTTTAGCATAAATACACAGTTTAAATGTTGAAATAGTTCTATTTCAAACAATTTACTTTAGCATAAGAACACACTTTAGTTATATTTGACCCAGAGATTGGTCCTTATCAGGTGTTATCACTCAGAGCCAGAGTGGACCTGGTGGTGATGGCAATAAAGAGATACTCTACATTTTCCAAAGCTCTAGCATTACTGGAGCCTCATGATCAAATTATTTAGAGTCATTTTCAGGACACTTGTTGGGGGGAGTCTCACCCCTCTGCAGAGAAACAGTCAGTGTATTCTACAGCCCCAGCAGACAGGGCCAACAAGTTTAGAATATGATTCTTATACAGATGATTTGATTATAGAAGTAAAGTCTTATGTAGAACAAACCACACTTTTTGGAGGAGCTTATAGCTGAAAAAATATTAATCACTATGCCACAGAATCTTTGAACAACATTTCTCTGCTTTTGAATTTGGTGTTTTTCTTCCTCTAGACCAATTACTCATCTAAATAATGATCCTAGTCTGCCCTACTATTTACTCATAGCAAGGGTAAAAGAGATAGATTAGCAGAAAGGGAAATGCAAACAGCCTAATCCAGTATTTGAACTTGGTTAGCCTAGTTCATTTTCTAAGAAAATAACACACATACAAACACACACACACACACACACACACACATACATACATATATACATATATATATATATATATATATATATATATATATATATACTTTAAGAAAAACAACAAAACCGGTCACATAGGATTATAAATTTATTTCCATCCTGTTACGCATTTTTGAAATTAACAGGACTTCTTCTGAAGAAGTCCTGTTAATTTTTTTTCATGTTTTTGAAAATTTCAAAAATGCGTAACAGGATGGAAATAAATTTATAATCCTATGTGACCAGTTTTGTTGTTTTTCTTAAAGAATTTATTGCTCTGTATTATTGTTACATTGAGCTCTTTACCAGGAAAATTTAGATATTCACTCATGAATAATTTCTTGTCCTGATAGAATTACTCCCAACTTCGGTTTAACTGGACCAAATAATACTATATATATATATTATTATTATTATTAAAGTTGACCAATAGAAATTTTGAGTTGAGTTTCTTATATTAGCTTTTTCCTGTTCACAAGTAATATCTTACAAATAAGGATGAAAGCTGCTTAATAGTTGTCTAAATCATATGGCATGGTCGTATATACACTCTTAACAATGACCAATGAAGGTCAAAAGTACCTGTACTTTGGCTATGACATCAGAGATTTCAGATAGTTATTTGATGGACTTCATTCTTATTTATAACATCTCACTTGTGGACGAGAAAACTCAATTAAAAAACAAAATTTCAAATCCTTGGCTGTTATCTTTAATAAGATATGGCAATAAGAAAATCTGTTGGTGAGTGTCTTCATGGTGTAATGGTTAAAGGGATGGACTCCAGAATCATAGAAAGCGTGTTCAAACTCCAGTCGTGCTATTACAGTCACTTTCGGACAAATACCCTTGGGAAAAGTATGAACCCTCTTATCCTCCTAGCAATGGGTAAGATAAAGCACTACTCTTCTTCTAGAAGGATGGCTTTGGCATTAAATAACCTACAAAGGTTGATATGCCATTAAACAAAGAAACCAAAACCAAAGAAAATCTGCTGCCTTAATACACACAGACTATATATATATATAGATATATATATATTGAATGCATGGATATCCAACATAATTAGATTCATTCTTTGTTATGTATTTTACCGTATTAATTTTCTCAAAAACAACTGTTAGAAATTATTTGTGAATGTTATGACATTCTCTAGATGATAACTCAATGTTGAAACAGGTTAAGAAAAATTAAAAAGTAAGTCATTATATGAATACATTCCTATTTTTCTTTTCCTTTCTGTTTATCTATCTATCTATATATTTACCAACCTCTCCACATGAACAGGATGTGAAACAAGGTCAAATTTTAAGTGGAGTTTAATAGGCTTGAATTCAGAGTTTTCTTTCTCCTACATCGGCCACCATACTAAGTTTAGAGAGACCAGTCTGCCCTTCCATTTACTTATAGCTGTAAGGAGAATAGTTGGATTCATACCTTTCCCAAGGGTATTAGTGTTATATGAAATGCAAACAGCCTTGTCCAGGTTTTGAAATTCAGTCACTGTGTCGTATTCCTAGGATGACATACATTACAACACAAGAATGTCTCTCACTCTGTCTGTCACTCTCTTTCTATGTATATATATATATATATTCTCCCAAAAAATGCTCATAATTTTTTTTTAATTTAGAGGTGTTACCATTCTTCTTGACTAGTTGCCCTACTAAGGTTGGGTTCATATGAACTAATCAAGGAACAATAAGAACATAAGAGTAAAATCAGTAAATTTTCTTCTTTATTCTTCTTGTTTTTTTCTGCTTTTACTTTTTTCAGATCAACAAACAGAACGTAGCATGAAATTCAGTGATATTTTCATAAAACATGGCACAAGAAATTTGCCTATTGTTGCCAATGGTTGTGAAAGGGCTGAAATGGAAACTTTTAGTAACATTGTCAGCTAGAAAAGTAATTTTCTCTGCATATAGTTGTTAATTGTTTCTATTTGTTTACTTTTAACTGATGCAAATAAGATGAAGACAAGTAAAAAAAAAAGAGAAAACTAAAAAAGAAAGAAAAATAGTTGTAGGATCTATATAGGACTCAGAGAAAAATATCTTCTGGAACATGAGAAAAATGAGGTTAACACATGGGAAACAAAAACAGGTTTAGTCAGATGTCACTGATTTTTCTTATTGGTTGACTTTTTTTTTGTGGAAAATAGGCAGCAGAAAAAGAAATTTAAAAAAAACAAACAATACTTTTTTTTGCATGGCACAACATTTACTTTGATTATTTTGGGCTGTTTTTTAAATTTTTTTTTTTTGCTGACTAAATGATTCAGCATCACATACACATATACACATTCAGAGCGTTCAATCATCTTTTTGACAAATAGAATTTTTTAACTTCTTTAGACCTGAGTTCAACTTCTTGACAAGACTGTTTGCACTTCCCTTTGTGCTAATGCTCTTAGGAAAGGTATGAATCTACCTCTTTTCCTTCCAGCTATGGAAAAATTGTAAGGCTGATTGTAGGGCTCTTTAGTCTTGGTAAGGCAACCGGTTCAGGAGAAGGAAAACTCTGAATTCAAAACCAACTGTACTCTGCTTAAAAATTGACTTTGTACTGCATCCTGCTTGGATACATTTATTAAATTGTTTGTTGGGAAGATATTTAGTCAAGTTCCTACTCACCAAGGACCAATATTAGCATTTGTATATCCATGATATACTAACACAATAAATAGAAGAAGAGACCAGATAACCTCATTTATACATACAGAAACATTTAATATATTCATAATATACATACAAGCATTATTGATAAGAATAGACAAATGTGTACCAATGGATGAAAAATGTGCATGTTTTATAAACAAGCAGTATATGAAAGAGGTACAAAAAGCCTTATCTGATTATGATTCAGAGTCAAATAGCAGGAGTATGGGATGACATCTCTACTGTTAAAAAAACTTGCAAAAAAGGATGTGGATAGCATTCCTGGACAGTCAAGTGGCAGTCCACCAGCCACCTTATGGACACCCCATTATCCAAATGGAAACAATTATTTATTATCTCCTTACAGAAGTGATCTCAACTCTTATGTAAGTCTTGAGATCACTTCTGTAAAGAAATCTTAATTTGAAATCTACACTTAAATTTTTAGTAAAGGAAAAAGTGCCGGAATAGAAATTATAAACAACATTCTTACAAGACATGACCTTTGAACTTTGACAGTTAACACAGGAACTTTGGTTTGGTTTCTTCGTTTAATGGCATATCAACCTTTATAGGTTATTTAATGCCAAATCTATTCTCCTAGAAGAACAGTAGTGGTACTATTTAACCCATAGCTGGGAGGATAAGGGAGTTCATACCTTTCCCAAGGGTATTTGCCCGAAGGTGAACGTAATAGCGCGACTGGAGTACGAACTCGTGTACTACGATTCCGCAGTTCATCACTTTAACCATTACACCACGAGGACACCCCCCATGAACTTTGACATTTAACCATTGGATATGAGAGATGTATGTTAAGTTCACTCCTATTGATGAAAGTATAAATCATCTCTCCCTGCTTATGAATGTGATAGGGTTCACATTTTTGGAAGTACAAAATAAAGATATTTACAATGTTACTGTACTTGATAGTTGGTGGCTTAGAAATATATGAATAGTAAACAACTAATGGTTAATCCTCTAGAAAAGCAGGTGATAAGAATTTTTTCAAGAAAAGTGATGATGCCAGATATTCTTGAAAGATGGTAAGCCTAATTTGATAAAAAGCTCTCATTTTGCTTTCGTTATTTATAATTCTTGTTATTGATCTGGCTTTTTATCCTTTTTTCGTTTATTCTTTATTGAAGCAATTTTAAAGAGTCAACATTTCAGCAAAATATTTTATTCAAAACAAACTTTATTTCCAATTTTTAAGAGTATTAAATCATATTCATCTGTTGTAAAAGATTTACAAATTGTACAAATCTAAAATCATAACAGAATTTTACAGGAAATTATCAATAGGTTCATAGGTTTTTTTGTTTTTTTTATAGGAGTATTGATATATACAAACAGACTAGGTTCACAGGTTTACTGTTAAAATATTTGGCCTTTATTTAACAGTAAATTATGATAATATGGAAATGAGTCCACAAATGTAATTTTTGAAAAATAGCCCATCTCACCCATTAGAACAATCAATGAAGCAGTAATAAAAAAAATAAAGCAAGGGTATTATCTTATTTAATGGTGTAGGGTATTTGTTTAATGAATAAAGAGATGTGAATATATTGTTTTTCTTGCCCGTGACTTTCTTTAGAGAAAATCAATTTTAAAGACAAAAGACTACCTGATGTTACTTCTGTTAACAAATTATCCCTTGTTATAAATTCATCAAATGTTTTTAAACTCAGATCACCTCACTGAACAATGCAACTTGCTACCTTGAAACTTCAGAGACTTTTTTGTTACATTTTATGGAACAAACTTTCTTTAATTTAGTTATACAAAAATGATGAAAGAACACTTAATGTCTTTAAAATTCATGCACTTTTTGTTAATAATTCTTCTCAAACATGAAAGGAGTGTGGTTGTGTAAAGGGCTCAAAGTCACTCTTGCAGTGTTAACTCTTCTTTAAAGATAGTTTGCAGTTAACATGTTGCTTTTTAAATCTTTGATATGTGTATGTGTATGTAATCATTCTCTCTCTGTGTTGTTTATAGTACCAGCATAATGAAAAGGCATAATACTTTCATTATAAAAATATGTCTCTTTATTCTTTCTTAGGGTCAAAACTCCTGCAAGTGTGATAGAGAGACAGGGAGGTGAAGTACACAGACGCAGACTGGTAGAGGACTGCTATATTGACCTTTTCTTAAAGCACATTGTCATTCAATATTCAGGGCCTTATGTCTTTGCTTCCTTGTTGAAAGGTTCTCAACTGGGTTTCACCAGAGAGCAACTTGGCCCCCACCCCCTCTTGGCACTTGCTGGCCTTGACTGCATGACTGACTATAACTCTATGGCTGCCTGTATATGAATAATTTCATAATGCCTAGTGTTCCAGTTGACCACCCATGTGACCTGCTTCCAGCCGTAAACCCATGTAAGCTGCTTAGACCCATGCATTGCTGTTTTCCTGTTTACACAGTTGTAACATCCTGTCCAAGAAATCCTTGAATTATGGCTCTGTCAAAGGTCAATATGCCATATCTGGTGATGTTTAATAACTCTTAAATATAAAAGGAAATCCCCATAACATAAAGTCAGTTTTGCCACTCCTGTTCTAAAACAAACATATTCTCGCCAATTTCAATATATTTACTTTTTTCTTCACCAGATGTCAACCTGCAGCTGCATGAAAATTGAGCACCTCAAAAAAAACTGTAGCCCCTTAATTCCCTAAATCCACCAATGCACAGGCTGTTTTCTTCCAAATAATTATTCTTATCTCCTGAGAAAGATAGCAAAAAAAGAAAGGAATATAAATAAAATTACATATTTGAGAAAAAATGGATGAACAGGAAATATTGTGAGGAAGAAGGTTACCATAAGCCTTTTATCCAACTCTCCTCGAGGTCAGAATGTGTCCCAAGTTTAGTTTGATGTGTGCTACTCCACAGGAAACAAACCTCCAGCAGATCCTTTTGCCTTTCTGTTTAGGTGTGCCTCATGCACCAGGCAATAAGCCCAGCCCTAATCCATTTAAGGTAAAGCAGCAAGTAACACCTGGGGAGATGGCCCCATGAAAGAAATCTGTTAGTTATTTTATGTGCCTTTTGAGTCAAAAGGTCAAGAAGTGATAGAAAGATTCCTAGAAACCGTTCACAATTTTTCTTTAAGTTTGTTGTGTATTTGTCATGTTAAGATTTCTGTATATATTAAGTTTATTTCAAACATTTTGTGTACATTTTCTTTTTTAAGTAGAGGAATTATATTGTAAATTAAATTACCATGACCAGAAAATCTGGCAAACACTTGTTCTTGACATACAGAACAACGGGACAGCTGTTTCAACCTTATTAGGTCTCATCAGCAGTGTATACCATGATCTGCCCGACTGGAGATCGAACCAGTGACCACAGAATGCAGAGCCAAAACTCTACCACTGAGACACTGGTCCACATTTCACACATTTACAATATAATTCCTTTACTTTGAAATGAAAATGTACATCTATTTCCTTGCTTTTGATGTTATAATAATTATGCAGGTGCATATTTCCAATCTTCTTGGGAAGACATAGTTTTGGAGGTGACTGTATCCTCTCTAAAGAGTACAGCTGTAACTTACAAGACACATTCAAGTTAATTGGCCGTGCAATTGCCATGACTAGTCAATTTGGCATCGCTTGTGTGTGATGTGGACCATTGGCTCAGTGGTATAGAGTTTTGGCTCTGCATTCTGTAGTTGCTGGTTCAATCTCCAGTGTGGGAGATTACAGTATACACTGCTGATGAGACCTAATATGGTCAAAAGAGCTGTCCAGTGGTCCATATGTCATGTGTAAGTGTTTGCCAGATTTTCTGATCATGGTAATTCAGTTTATAATACATTTTGTGCTTATATTTTTTTCCCAAGCATCATTGGGTACTTTTGTCATATAACTTTTTAAAAACTATAGTTTGTGGTATATTTATAAGGACAAAGAATTTTTTCATAAAAAAGAAATTTCATAACCATTTTAGAAATTTGTTTTTATTATATTGGTATGCTTGATGTAAAAGAAGACATTTAGTTGAGTTTACTCCCACCAAGGACTAATATTAGCATTAGTATATCTGTGATATACTGATTGGTAATACAATAGAAAAAAAGATAAGATAAACACATTTGTATATCAAGAACATTCAAATTTTTATATTCAGAATATGCATACCAATAGTATTAAGGAGAAATAAAACGTAAATGTGTTTCAACTGCTAAAAATATGCATACATTGTTTTCATGAATGAGCAGTACTTGGAAAAGGTAGAAAAATTGGAAGAAGTCTTTTTTGAAAAATGCAGTACTATGTTAAATAAGGAATGTTAAAGAGTCTATTTAGGAAATGGTATAGACTGCACTACCCATTAGAAATGGTACTGACTATATTACCCACTAAATAGTATTGGCCACACAACCAATTAGAAATAGACTATTTAAAAGGTTTCTGTTTTAACTGGAGTAGGTTTTTGGCAGCAAATAATTCTAAACTCCTTTCCTGGCACCTTGCCAGGCATATGAGTGATTAATTATCAACAGGTCTCAGGATGTCTTTCCTTCAGGCAATATCTGCTTTACAAGGTTCAGTTTATTGCCTTGAGCCAGTGCAGCTCCAAAAGAGAAATGCTGATAAGACCAAACATTTTTTGGTCTAGCTGCATGTGGGTCTTTATTTGTGCATGGTTCCCTACCATGAAAAAATGGTATGACACATATGGACATGGCGGTGAGTTGGTTAAATACCTTCTTAACTCCTTGCCTAACACCTTGCCACACATGTAAGTAGTCAATGATTGCTTGATCTCAGAGGCATTTACCTCAGGCTATTCCTGCATTAAGTTTATTGTTTGGTGTCTGAGCCACCCCAAAAGAGAAATGACAATGGGATCAAGCATTTTTTGGTCCAGCTGCTCATGAGTCTTGATTTGTGCATGGCTCCCCTCCATGAAATTACTTTGCTGCAAAGTCAGTTAAATACTTTCTGAACTATTTGCCTGGTAACTCTACATTACAACTATATTTCACAGTTTTCACCAAATTGTAGCTGTTTACAATAAGAATTTTCACACACCAATCTTCAATAAAATATTTGGCCTCTTTTGGTAATCTTGTTTGTTAGGTGATTCCAGGTTCTGAGTATTTATAAAGTAAGTTTCAGATTTTGTTTGACTTTCAGTATCATCAACAAGGCATGTTATCAGCATAGATTTCTTTGACTTTCTTGTCATCACTTTTGTTAAGTCTTCCAGATGGAATCCAGTGTCAACACAGAGCTAATGAATGTAAGTTTTTGCTAGTTGGCCAACACTAGTGGGACCATATGTTGAAATCTATATGAGAATGAGTTCATTTTTCATGGCCTACAAGATTTTGTCATTGTAAAAGGACACGGTGAACCAAATTCAAATCTTGGATGAAGCTGTTTGCATTTAACTTTCATGCCAATGCCTTTCGGAAAAGCCTGAATATATCTCTTCTCTACCCAGGTACAAGTAAGTTGGTTAATAAGTTCATCCTTACTTCTCCAGCTGCTTCGAACATGTTTTATTCATTTAAGTTGGATGATTGTGAGATGAGAGATAAATAGCCATCCAACAGCTGTTTTGTAGTGTGCTGGCACCAGGTTTTGTTCGAAACAGCATGCAGCATCCTTGTATAGTTCCCATGTAGCTTTTACTTCTGGTCTTTTTTTAAAGTGCAGGTGGTGCAACCATACAATAGTACAGACATGGTCACAGCTTGGAGACAAAAACTAATTGAAACACAAAATTTAATAACCTGGTATCTTCATAAAGGTGAAATATTAGAAATTCCATCTTGTAAATCAAAATTTACATACTCAAAATGAAGAAGCATGCTTAGTATAATGGCCATCATCATAGGAAATGAAATCAGCAATCTGAGTTCAAATCCTGGCTGAGGCTTGCTGAATTTCACTTTGGTCAAAGTGAAAGGCATGAATTCATCTGTTCTCCCTCCAACTATGAATAAATAGAAGGGCTAACTGGGCTTTTTAGCCTTGGTTAGGAAACCAGTCTGGGAAAAAGAAAACTTTGAATTTAAACTAGCTATACTCAACAAAGAAACTGACTTTCTATCACCACCTGGTTCTATTTCAAACAGGTATGTTTCTGCAACAAAACAGGTAAGTAGGTCATATTTACAACCTTATTAATTTAAACTCTGGTTGTACTTCTTCAACTATTTTTATTCTATATTACTCATTAAGTTTATTTTCTGATTTTCTCTACACGTTTTAATAATTATAAATTCATGTTTCTTCTCCCTGCTTTTCTTCTTTTTTTTTGTTTTGGTCTTTCTCTCTCTTTTGCTGGAAGGCTGAAAGTGCAATTGATTCAATATGATGTGAGTTATAAAAAATCAATAGTTTACCAAAGTATTCACAAGCTGTACAACAGAGGACTAGCAAAAAAAAATGTCCAACAAACCAAAAAAAAAAATGTACATAAATATTTGTTGTCTGCATCTGACTGAACTGTGTATATTTGAATTCCAACAGTGACTCCTCCTCCACCACCAACACCACCAACACACTGCCATTCCCCATAAAGCAACAACAATTACAATAAAGGCAAGTTTAGTATAACGGTTACTGTGGTAGAAATTGGAATTTGTAAGTTGAGCTCAAATCCTTGACAAGAATGTTTGCATATAATATATGAGGATCATTAAATAAGTTTACAGACTTTTTTTTCATATGGGCACTTTTATTGATAGTACACACATGAAACTCTAGTCCCCTTTGAAGTAATCTCCTCTGGCTGCAATGGGCTTGTTGTACTATTCCAACAACTTCTGGAAGGCCACATGGACGTCCTCTTGAGTGAGCGTGACAATGAACTTCATCACAGCCTCTTTCATTTCCTCAATTGTCTTATAACGACAGCCTCTGAGCTTAGGGAATAAGCAAAAGTCACAGGGAGTAAAGTCTGGACTATAGGGAAGCTGAGGAACTGTCTTGATGCCCATGTTGGTTAAATAGTCTGTGACAAGGATGGAGTTGTGGACTGGTGTATTGTCCTACAGGAAATGCCACTGACCAGATTTCAAGAGTGCTGGCCTCTTCCCTAGGAATCTCTTCCTGAACTCCCTTAAAACCTCAACATAGTAACCATAACCCTAACCCTTTTGGCTACTCAACTCTGATGTATTGACTTCCCTTACTCCTCCCACAGTTCTCATCATCCCTCACAGACTGCCTGCCTTCCTTGAATCTCTTATGCCACTCAAAAACTGATAATCAATTCATGCAAGATGCTCCAAAAGCAGTCTGAAGCATTCCATATGTTTCTGTGGCATTTTTTTCAAGTTTAAAACACAATTTTATTGCATATCATTCTTCTAAAGTATCCTCATGTCCAGACTGAATTTTTGAAATTCACCAGCTGTGACAATCAGGTTTTAGTAGGCTGTATTCCAATTGCTGCTGTAGCTGTTGATTTGAACATGAAATCATAAAAATTGGTCAGTCATCTCATAAGATTTATAGCAATAACATACTGAATTTTCAAGAGTCTACAACCATCTTAAATGCCTGTACAAAAAAGTCTTATATATCTATATATATATATATATGGTAAAAGAATATGAGATAGCTTTAGAAGAGGCGGCTTGCTTTTTTGATAGTCCTCTATTCATAAATATTTTGGTGGCTTCCATTGCTTCCATTTGTGTATTATTCAAAGATTTAGAGAAGACAATTTTTTTCATAGTTTAACATGAACAACAGTTATCTCCTTGGCTCTATAGCTGTGCTGGCAGCAAAAAAAGTACAGGTTTTTGGGAGTCTTTTTAAAAAATCAGAATCCCTTCTCCAAAAGCAAATGCAATCATTACAAAGATGGAAGTGGGGGTAGTTTTGAACAAGGGCAGATAATCGTATGTTTTTGTGTCCCAGTAATGTATTTATTTGCATTGGGTCATAAAACAGTTTTCACATCTAAAAATAAATATTATAAAGCTGTTTCAAGTTCTTGCTTTTGACCATGTCGATTTATGATAATGCTCTTTATAAAACCATGATTTTTTGTCCAACTGAGAAATTTGCCTGTCAATTGGAATGAATTGACAGGAAGCAGCAGACATTGCAATTTATATAATTACGTAAAGTAAGAAAAATTATGAAAAAAACTCACACTGTATCTCAAGGGTGTTTAGTTATTCATTATAAAACAGATTTCTCAAGAGGTTTAAAAGGTATTCACTCTATTAAATTCAAAGAAAGTTTTGTAGTGTAATAAAAAAGCAAAAGAAATTCCTGAGTTTGGTTGAACTGTTTAAAAAACATAATTGAGGCTTAGTAGTGGTTTTTGCTCATTCTGTGACACATGCATTGGAGAATGATGTTGTAGGAGCCATGTTTTTGAATGTTAAAGTTATATTCACAAAGTTTTTATTCTTTCATCAGAAGGTTCCATGTTTCATTTCAAATGTCTTGGTGAACAATTTGTACACAAGGGAGATAATCCCTCTCTATTTGAAAAGCATTTCAATGTCTAGTTAAGATAATAAAAAAGTTTTTTTGTATTTATTCTTGTTTTAAATCTTCAAATCCAGTACATACTCATAATCTGTAAAAAATTATACAAGAGGTACTTGTACCATAACAGTTATCATAGTAGAAACTGGACTCAACTCTTTAAGTTCAAATCCTGAAAAAGGCTCTTGGCATTCCTCATTGTTCTAATGACCTTGGGAAGTGTATGAATCCAATTATTCTCCCTCTAGCTATGGGTAAATAGCAGGGCAGACTGGGCTCTTTAACCCTGGTATAGCAATTGGTAGAAAGAAAACTCCGAAGTCCAAACAAGACCTGGAGATGGATGGGCTCCATCAGGCTATTACTGCTCAAGACATGCTCCATGAGTTGTGTCATCATAGCCAAAATGAGGTTAATGGATGTCACTCATAATCTATATCATTAGATAATTTTTATTTTCCTGATATATGAATCTTTTAAGAAAATATTTTTCCTGGAATGAATAGAAAAATATTTAGCATATCAGAATTTAAGTCTTTTTTCAACAAAATGTATTTAATATTTCTATCTTGTGAAAAATTTCCTTTTAATCAAATAGAAAGCAATAATAATAAAATTCTTGTGGAGACTTTAGTTAAAGCAAGTATTTTTTTATATGTATAGTACTGGACATTAGCATGATGGTTAGAGTGTTTGGCAATGGTCCAGGAGACCTGGGTTCAATACAAAGACACAAAAAAAATGGTACTTAATGCCTTTTTGATTAACACTCAGCATTATAAGGTATCGATCAAGGGTAAAGTGAAGCAATCCAGGGAAAGGAGTTGTACCCTCCTCTACGCCTTGGTGTAGTAGCTATCTAAAAGGGAGCCTGTGGGTCACCCTCGACTACGGTCGTCAACTTATTGCTATTTATACTAGCTACAGAAATCCAGACTTGAATGGCAGTGTGTGTCAACTTTAAAATCTACTTGAAAGTGCATGCCAGAAAGTTATCAACTAAACTCAATGCATCTATCAAGAGAAATATCACCTTCTGCTGCTCACATGATTGCAATGTTTTCAGAATTTGTATTATTTTTTTTTTCAACTATATTTTCTATAAACCTGAAACATGAGAAATCATAATAGCTGTGATTTTGCTTGTTCTTAAAGTCTAATTTCTCTTATGTAAGAATCTTTGTCCTTTTATAAGTTAGCATTTCTTTCCTTATTATGGCAATTAATTCAGTCAGCTGAGTGAGTCTTCCTTCATTGTTCTGGTCAGTCAGCTTCCCCTGGGATTTTGAAGCAGCCCATTAGTTTGACCATCGCCTGGAAACTTTATGTCATGTTCTATTCTAAAAGTAAAAAGGAAACATAAACTCAAGATCCATTGTTGCAAATAAAAGCATGTGAGAGTCTTAAGGCAACATAGATAATAACGATTATAAAAGGAATCAGTTCTGGAGTCATTAATCACAAAGGTTACCTTAGGTTGGCACAAGGCCAAAAGTATGGAGCAACCTGTTAGAATCAAACTTACTATCACTATTGTTAGACAAGCATGTTAGCAGTTAGATTAAGCAATGCAACCTTAAATATAAACCATACCCTAGAGCTGGCTGAAGGCTGCCAGTATAGTGCACCTAATGAGACACAAGCTCACTGCACAGTAGAAATTGATCTGAGATGTTTGCTAACAGATAGATTCCAATTATATATCTGAAATATTTGTTTACTAAACTAAACTTAGCTTAGTACAACACCAGAAGTATGGAGCACCTAATAAGAATTAATCTCAGGAGCAATTATCTGTTAGCCAAACTCATTAAGGGGTGTCCTCATGGTGTAATGGTTAAAGCGGTGGACAGTGGGATTGTAGTAAGCAAGTTCGTACTCCAGTCGCACTATTGCGTTCACTTTCGGGCAAATACCCTAGGGAAAGGTATGAACCCCCTTATCCTCCCAGCTATGGGTTAAATAGTACCACTACTGTTCTTCTTGGGGAATGGCTTTGGCATTAAATAACCTACAAAGGGTGATATGCCATTAAACAAACAAACCGAAACCACACTTATCAATGATTAAATGAAACAACTTATCCCTACAAAATTGAGCTACTTCTCACTAGTAATATTCATCAGCAATTTAGCATGTTAAACATTACTCCATTATGAGTTATCCCAGAATTAGCTGATAGATGTTTGGTACAAGGCCAAAACTATGGAGCATCCAAGCGAGAATCAAACTCATTCACTATGGTCTGTTACTGATAACTTGCAAATGATTGTATCCCTACAAAGTCCCCTACAAAAACTGCTACTAATATTTATACATCTGTGGGACCAACTTGTGAGAAAGTGCCTAAGAATGAGTTTTGTTGATAAAAACAATTACAACGGACATGTGTAGAAGTCACTACTCTAACATGCAGAATAAACAACAAGAACAACACTTACTGGTTCAACAGCCCCAGCTGGCAGACAAAAAGTAAAATGGGCAGTAATCCAATACCAAACCCATAACATATTAAGTAAGCCAGTGTATACACACACTAATATACCCATTTACCAGACCAGGAACCAATCATCATCCAGAGAATGGACTTTGCCACTTGAGTGCAATGGAATGCCCCAATGTCCATATAATCTCGCCTCAAGTCATAGCATTGCTTCTTTACGCAAATGAGTATTTACTCACTGCTAATGAGCATTACGAATGAATTCCAACAACAAGATTGTAGAACGCAACAATGTACAACAATAATAACAAGCAACACTTACCTGAGGTCCAGCTTAGTCAAGACTATTTATTGTATTTTAAAAGATGAGGGAAAATACAAATATGGCACAAGGCCTAAAAATGGGGGGGGAAGGCTGGTCAACACTATCCTAATCTCTAACTTAACTAGACTCATTCACTGACCAATACATATCTCCAAATTAAAAAACACCAAAATACCTCAATTAAACATATCACTATCATACTGCATTCACCAAAAACAACAATCACCAAAACAACACTACTGCTCCATGGACTTCTAAACTTAATCCCATATTTACAAAGTGAGGGGGAGGGGAGCGATTTAAAAAAACTAAACGAACGCTATATACATTTATTAAAAACTCCCCTAAAAACGAAAGATGAACAAAACATATATACATTATGATGGTTAGTATGGGGTCCCCCCCCACGTACTAAAACATGGCAGAAAGAGGAGTTAACCAGTCGAAAATAGTGTCGAAGGAGGAAAAATAATCAAATAAGATAAATAAATGGTATAAAATATAAGTAAACAATAAATATGAATTAACATAAGCCCTCCATCGCACTCCTGGAGAACTCCAATTCCTGTCATCTAACAGAGGGGAAGGGAAGGGAGAGTAAAACAAAAGAAGGGGACAAAAAAAGGGGGGCCCAATGACCTTGCATACTCTAGCTAAGTTAACTAAATTAGGAACAAACTAAATCAAAATGGCCTAAAAAATTCTAACTTACCTGGGCTGGGTGGTCGCGTCCTTCCGGTAACGCAATATTCTTAGGTCCCTGGGATGTCCAAGGTGAAAATAAGGTTGGCTCCTACCACGCGACACAAGCGCGCAACAGTCACCCACCTTTCGCCAAACTCCAGTGAAGAGAGTCTTTTTCTCTCAGACCGGATTTTGACTTTAATTTGGTGTTTAAAAAATGCCACCAGGGTCTGCTTCTTTCTCGTCGTCCAAATCACGACACGCATAACGCCGAGTAAGCAGAGAAACACATAATGTTCCTGTCTGTTCAACTTCGGCACCACATTGCTGCACACAGAACTGGCTTCCAGGACAAAAAACTTTCCATTGAGGATGCGGACCATGCAGCCTTCAAGAAGCTTGCACAGCGGCCGTACGACCGGGCAATGAAAGAAGGTGTGACTAATAGTCTCCTCCAAATCACCGCACCGGCCGCACTCAGGCGAAATGACCTGTTGCGCTGCAAACAATTTCTTGCCGACCCAGAGGGCATTCCGAATGACCAGCCAGGTGAGGGAAGCCTCGTCATTATTGAGGCACCTCATCCTGGGGGCCCAAGGCCACAGTAAGCGACCCTCCGCCTCCGTCACACCGAGCTCGCCAATCAAACCATCGCTAGCGGCCCCCCTCACTAAACATCGATATAATGCCCTACTCGACAACGGCCGGCTGTCAGAGAGACCTGTCTGCAGCCGAGAGAGAACTTTCAAAGCATGCCGGCACTCGCGATAGAAGGGGCATTCGCATCTGGGCAACCGATGGGCCTCCCCATCTGCAAAATGCACACTTCTTAGCGACGGGAAAGATTGTCTAGCGTCTTCTTTCCAGACGCTTCCCGTCGCTGTGTCCCGTGAACACATCCGGTCTAGGAAAGTAAGACGCAAAGTATGGCGCCGTACCTCGACGTTAGGTACTCCTAGACCGCCTTCAGAAGGGTGAAGGTAACAGATCTCCCGTCGCACCAAAGGATGTCTCTTAACCCAGAGAAACTGGAAGAGAATCCTTTCCAGCTTGAATAGGATGGTGGCCGGGATAGGAAGCACTGAAAGTCGGTATACGGCTAGGGAGTAGATGTGCGAACTGCACACCTCTGCCCGACCCTTGAGGGAAAGCCTTCTACGCAGCCACAACTCAGTTGCGGCTACGACCTTATCCAGTACCTCCGACCAATTTTTCTCCAATTGAAGATCAGGCCCAAACCAGACGCCGAGTATCTTGCACGGACCGTCTTTCCAAGTGAAGGGGCCGGGAAGAGCACAGCCTTTCCACGAGCCCAACTGCAAGCCGACAGACTTTTCGCGGTTAATCTTGGCCCCTGTTACAGCTTCGTACCTTCCTATTTCTTTGCTCACCTCCTCCACCTCGGCACTGCTCGTTACAAGCACGCTGACGTCGTCAGCGTATGCAGTGTACCTGGCCACCTCACTGGCGCCAGGTAACGTGAGGCCGCGTAGGACCGGGTTCGCCTTTATCCTGCGTAGAAAAGGTTCTAACGCCAGGATGTACAACATGGGCGATAACGGGCAACCCTGACGAATCGATCGAGTCAGAGTGAAGGGCTCCGACCTTACCCCATTCACCTCCACCATGACTCCGGGGGACGCATAAAGGAGACGTATCCAGGTGCGAAAATCAACCCCGAAGCCAGCCGAAGACAAGACAGCCTCCAGAAAAGCATGGTCAACCCTATCGAAGGCCTTGGACTGATCTAAATTGATCAGCGCGGCATTTCCGTCGACTTTTTCTACGATCGTGCGGACCAGATGAAGACTGTCCTGGATAGTCCTACCCTTCACAGCACAAGTCTGCTCGGGGCAAATCAGACTAGGCAGGACAGTCTGCAAGCGGTTTGCCAAGATCTTCGCCAAAATCTTTAAGTCCGTATTTAACATCGTTAAAGGGCGAAAGTTGCTAATCCCATCCCCACCATGTTTGTTCTTACGTAGCAACTTCACTATACCCCTGGTGAAGCGTCTGGGTATAGTACCCTGCCTCATCCAGTTGTTATAGATGGTTGCCAGCAAGGGGACAAACATGTGCGACAACCTCAAGTACACTTCGTAGGGCAAACCATCAATTCCGGGGGACTTATCCAGCCCGACCGACTTCAGTGCAACCCGAATCTCCTCCTCCTTTATGAGCCCCTCACACCCAGCCGCTTCAGTCGCCGAAAGGCGAGGGAAGTCGGCAAGATAGGCGTCGAACTGAGCAGAACTCAGTCCGGGCTCCCTGGTGAAAAGCTTCAAGAAATACCGCCGAAACTCCCCACAGATGGCTTCGTTTGTAGTTCGACGGAGCCCCTCCGGCGATGTGACACTGGCGATATGCCGATCAGTAGCATGCCTCAGTTCCTCGGCCCGTAATTCCTGGGCCATATTCGTCGCCTCGCAGGACATTCTCTTTAACCTAGCCCTAACTACCAGAGCTTGGTACTCCTTAATTTGCAAGGAGGCCAGCTCGGCCTTAGCTACGTTAACTTGCCCACTATCTCCCGCCAACACCGCCCTATCTAGCTTATCCTTAATCGACCTTTGCTCCGCTACCCTAGCTGACTTGAGTCTCCTACTATAGTCGGCAGCAAAGGATCTAATGCTATCCTTAAGGTTAGCCCACCACCTATTTCCCATAATAGCCCCCGTCAATTCCCGCTTTAATGTTAGTTCTAGCTGGTTCCGGAAGTCAGCCTCCGCCAAAAGGGAGAGGTTGAACTTCCAGTAACCAGACATCCTACATCTAGCCTTATCTAACCTAATCGACACACATAAAAATTTGTGGTCGGAATCTTTATATGGCTCAAAACTTGGACCACCTATATAGTCTAAGTCGACTCGCTTAACTAACACTCGGTCCAAATAGCTATACAGCTGGGCCGAGGCGCCCCTACCGGTCCAAGTCCAAACTATCTTATTTGGATGCCTTTCGCGAAATTTGTCCACCAGATCAAATTTCTGGACAAACTCACGAAAATATCTGGCATCCAAGGGGTTAGTACCCGCACTAGTAGCCCCTCTATCTAAGTTGGGATCAAGGACGGCGTTCCAATCTCCCACTAAAATTACCCGCTTTGACGGAACGACGAACGGCTCGATGCGCCGGAAAAAGGCAGGAAGCTCACTGGTGGTATTGGGTCCATAAACCCCAATCAATCGAAAAGCCTTGTCCTTTATGGTAATATCCAGAACACAAAGTCTGCCCGCCGGATCTGAAAGAACAAGAGCACACGAAGCGTCCAGAGGTCTACTTACCAGCCAGGTGACACCTCTAGAACGACTATCAAAGCATGCTGAGAAGGACAAATAGTCCCTCGCCAGAATACCTTCATAGAAGTTGGAGTCGAAGTGAGTCTCCTGTAAACAACAAATATCAATGCCGCGACGCTGGAGGTATAACAATAGTTGGGATCGCATAGAATCCGACCTCAGGCCGCGGCCATTTAAACTAGCCAACCTTAGATCCATCATGAAAATTACAGGGGTTGAGTGCCCGGACTGAACATGGCTGGGGTCAGGACTCCGACGGTCTGGCTCATGGATCCCGTGGCCATCTCATTATCGATGGCTCCGTCATGAGCGAGACCCCCGACGTCCCGCGGAAAAGTTAGTTTCAAAGCCCTATAGAGGGAGGGGTGTAGAACAACAGGGACCCTCCCAACAAGACCCTTACATGATGCTAAATCGTCCTTAAGGAATGATATAGGGCCGAGGGCCTCGTTAGCCTCGCCGAGCATTTTCATCACACCTTCCGACCCTCGGCCCTTCCGAATGACGGTGGTGATCCATGAATTGGGGAAATTTTTAGGGTCCTCCACATTGCAACCGTTGACTTCTTTGAAGTTGTGGAGGACCCTTAAGTCTTTCAACAGCTGCGGCTGGACCTTGTGAAGACGATCCAGAGCCCCCTCATCCACCTGGCAGATGTTTGTTCCGGTGTGATGACGTGGTTTTTCCCTTTTTTTTATATGTTTGGGGACCTCATCCCCCGAGCTGTCAATTGACGAGCTCCGCTGCCGTTTCTTGGGCGTGGTAGATGGTGATGATGAGGTTGCTGTTGCTGGTGGTGCTGGTTTAGTTGGTGGTGATTCCAACGGCAGCGGAGGGGGGGTGGGTCCCTTTTTTCCCCGGGCTAGCACAGACATGAGAGGTGGAGGCATGGATCTATGGGGTGGTGTGGTTGGTGGTGGACGAATGGTTCTGGGATGTCTTGGTGATGATGGTGTGGAATGAGAAGGCCCTGGTCGTGGAGCCGATTTTCTCTCCTGGTCCAGCCGCTTTTTGAATTCCAGGAGTTGTTCAAATTTCTCCCGGCCTGGGCTGAAAGATCTGACCCTGGGAGGTGTACGCTGTTTAGGTGGGGTTTTGGGTAGGGCTTTGTTTTTTGGGGGGGATGACTTCTGGGCATATGTGGGGGGTGGACTGTTGGACTTTTTAGAGGGGGGTAAATTGTCGGTGCCTACCTGGGCCGACTTTTGGGAGCGAGGATCCTCAGGTTGGAGCTTCCTCCCACCTTTTCCCACAGTCAGCCACTCAGCCTTCGCCTCTTCGGAATTAACCGTAGGGGACGAAGGGGGAGTGGGTTTTTTTTTACCCGCTGGTGTGGGCGAGACTACGGGAGCCTCATTTTCCGTGTTTATTTTAACCACAGGTGAGAGGGTATCATGTTTGTGGTCGGGCTTTTTCGGGGCCTTCTTCCCCGGGCAAACTGCGGAGTGGTGACCAATCTCGCCACAGTGCCAGCAGGCGGGTTTCCTTCCCGATACTATAACAGGAAGCCTGCGCCCTTCCACCTCCAACCAGTTGGGAACGGAGTAGAAGGTTTTCATATCCAACATGATGTCGAACCTCCATTCCCCACGCATTCCGTCGTGTGTTGCTGAGACGATGTCACCAAACTGAAGCATATAGGCGGCTAAGTTTGCGTCTCGAAGGAAGCTAGGGACCTCGTATATTGAAACCGTGGTCCGCCGTCGCCCCATATATTCTGTTCTAAAGAAATAATCCTTGTTCTCAAGGGATTTTTTTGTTAGGGCGACCGCTTCTTCTGTGGTCGGTAACAATATATCCCAGAAAGCGTAAGAAGCACCAGCGATTATCGCTTGTGCCTTTACGCCCAGGCTGGAAATTTGACGAAGGACCATGTCTTTTGCGGGCTTAACGATTTTTCTGGATCGTTTGTCCACTAAAAAGACAGACACCGTTCTTTTTTTCTGGTCTTGTCTTACCTCCTCCAAATTGAACATAAGGCCATGCTCCTGTACTTCACTGGAGATGGCCTTTGCTCGCTGGAGCAGGTCGTCGACATCGACCTGTATTTTCGGGGGGGCTGTCCAACTATTTTCTTTTTCATTTTTATCCCCCCCTTTTTGGGGAGATAATTTTTCTTCCTTTTCCGGGGAGGGTAATTTTTTGGGGGGCGTTTTCTCTTTCTGGTCAGGGGAAGGGGCATTTTTCAGGGTAGGTGATGTGTTTTTCTTCTTTTTCACCTGGGGGGGAGGGTCACCCTTAGTAGGGGAAAAAAGGGCCTTTATGGCCGAGCCTTCTGCCCGGCCGGCCATAAATGATATGCTGGATGAAAGAATGAGATGTAGAAATGAGGAGGAGAAAAAAAAAAAAAAAAAACAACAACAAAAAAATTGGGAGAAAAAGAACTTAGCTTTTGTTTTTCCAACCGGGTCAGAAAATTTCAGCCCAGCCGGGAGAAGTCGTCGCGATGATATGAGAAAGTGGTAAAATCCGGTTTGATGGTAACGCTGAAATAAACTTTTTCTTTTTTTTAAAAAAAACGGTCAAAATTACGACCGAACTAGACAAAAAGGTCCAGCTTAGTCAAGACTAATGCTTACTGACAGGGTTGGTATTTATGAACAGACATAGCCAATCAGATGTTCTAGCCAATCACAATCCAAGGAATGGACCGGCCAATGTGGGCACATTGGAATCTCCCAATGTGCCATAAATAGCTCTTTCATTGAGGACTGACTCACTTGGTCTTGGCCTTGCTAAAGACGTTGCTCTTAGCCTAGCTACTTACTACAAGTGTGTTTCGTATTTCAACAAAGATAACCTTTTCATTCTTGGTGCGAAAATAATTAGGGATAATAGATTATTGTTAATTAACTAACAAAGACAAATATTGTTCCATAAAGAGACTGCACTAAAGATATAAATCTTTCAAATATGTGTCCTTGGTATGATGCTAAACAGCATCCTGTAGTGAGGTTCCAATTCTGGAGTTCTGGAGAATAGGGAGTACCTCTTCATTACTATTACTCCCAGGCCTGCTCTGACCTGAAGTGGTAGTACCTGTTAGCATCCTATCTATAAGTCAAGTAGATCTGTAACCAAAATTTGAAATACATTTATGATTATAATCAAACATTTATTAATAAATAAAATTTTGGCATTACATAACCCAGGTTGTTTTAACACCTGGACAGATGAAAAATAAAGCATATCAAAAGACATTTGAATGTTCTTCTAGGGTCAAATGCTCTCTGGTTTAAACATCCTATGCATTGTTAGAAGGGTATCTCTTATGGGTCATAGTGAGTTATATAGTATCAATAGTACTCTTTGTATGACCAGATATTAAGACTACCCCTGATATCATTTTACTGCTTTATTATTTACTAAGCTTTTGTTTAGCCTGATACACAGACCTTACAGGACTTGTTATTAATGATATTGAAGAAAGTTGGCAGAGATAAAGATGACATAAAGAAGTTATAATTAGTTCATTGGAAAGGAAAAATTCAGACACATGGCCACAGAAAAAATACTACTCACTTTCTTATGAGTGTTTTAACCTCCCTCTAAACCGGTCTCAAAAACAAGGAGATTTGAAGTGGTATTCTTAAGTCAATGAAAAAATTACAAAAGCATATCCAATTCTAAATGGGCTGGTAATGCTAGCCCTTAAATTTAGGTTTTTACTTGTTGCTCTGCCAGTTGCTCACCAACTCCCTCTCTTCAAAAATCCCCAATCCTTGTGTGTGACTGTTTCTCACCCCAACCGCAAGTGTTCCCATAATTGACCCTTCACCATCAATTACAGAGCCAGACACAAGGTTTATTAATGTTAGAAAGTGGTCACTACATTACACTAATAATTGTCCATATAAGGTAACCATTGCACATGCTTGTAACCTCACCCCAAAGCAATTAGTAAAGAGTGCACAGGGTTAGGCTGATTGGCATACACTGACGAAAGCTTTTGAAAGGATCTTTGCTACAGCTTTTCAAAGTTTTGTAATAGGGGAAAGTCAAAAGATAGAGATCCATATAAGTATTGAGTAGGTTCATTAATTTAGGTCAACTGCTAGGTATTAATGGTTTCAATATGACTTGACCAGAAGTTCCACTCATTTACTAAGTTTAACAAAGTTTAGCACCAGGCCAGAAGGATGAGATATATGTTATATAATTAAGGAATGATTTTTTTTATATTAATCATTTTTCGTTAGTTATACTTTATCATTCAGTTTGGTTGGGCTTTGGACTATTCGGGTTAAGAGCCCAGGTGTATAGTCAATTGGTGCAGTTCAGCTTACGCGCAAAGGATATGACAACCGCCATTGTCATAATGAACCCCCACACAGGAAATGGGGCTGGAGTGTGGATGATGTCATGCCTGGAAGAGATGGTCCTGAGAATTTGAGGATTTTAAAAAAGACTCAGTTGAGAAGTTGAGATAGGACCATGGAGGCAGAGAGTTGAGTTCTCTGCTGTTGAGGCATGTAGTTTTTTGGATCTCTACCGACAGAGATCTTAAACATTTCCAGATGCGCCGCGTGTCAGCATAGTATGGTCAGCATAGTAAATATTGTGTCTCTCTCCTTGTGTCACCATGAACCGAAGTCAGAAACTAATAAACCATTCATATCTGTAACAACAGAGTCCACCTGTATTTGCCTGTTTATTAGAATATGCATTTGTATATGTATATGAGCATACAACATATACACAAAGAGAATGAAATTAGCAAGGAATTGTCTGCTTATATTTAGTGTTTGGGTGATTTGAATGATTTATAACTATAAATCATTCAAATCACCCAAACACTAAATTGCATCAGATGGTGAAGCTTGAGCTCTGGAAAGAGCAGAGTACCTTTTAGAGTCCCATCTATTGTTCAAATAGATCTGTTTAAAAATTATTCAAATTAGATAGGAATACTTGATATCACATGATTGTGTACAAAAAACCTGATGAGAAACAACTACACAAAAAATAGAAATATGAACATACAATGAATGCAATTCTCTGACCTCTCGGCCTAAAATAATCCTAGATAGTTTAAAATTCCATTAAAACCAACTAATCAATCAAGAATAACTTTTTGCTTATTCAACAAAACTATTATAAAACTTTGAGTGTATCATGAAAATAATATCTAATCTTTCCACTATAAAAGTCGGAGATAGTTTGTTTGGATGCTTTTTATAGTTTAAGTTTTTATTATATTAAGTATTTTGTTTACTGGCTGCATTAAGTTTGAATCAGACAATGCTGCGTTGATCAGATTTATTGTTAATGCTATTTTCATGAAAGAAGAAAATGTATCTTTCTTAAAGAAATATCCATGTCTGTATGAAAAGAATGTTATCAAAAGAAGAATTAAAAACTATATATATATATATATATATATATATATATATATATATATATATATATATATATATATATATAAACTCATCCAATCTCTGGTCAGATTGAATATCTCTACTAAAGAGTCATTAGAGAAAATGTTGGTTAAATGGAGTGTACGTTTTCTTAGAATTTGCCTACTTCAATCAAAATAAAGCCTCTCTTTTTCTTTTCTCCAATTGACCCTTGAGTCTCATAAAAAAGCACCCCTCTCCAAAAAAATAAATAAATAAGTAAATAAACTACCACAAACAAGCAAAACCAAATCTCCTTAGGGACACTTAACAAATAACTGAATCTTTGATTTGGGATTTGAGAGTAACAAGGGAAATGATGAAGAGCAAATAATGAAAAGCAGAAAAAAAAGGAATTAAAGAAATCTTAAAGATTTCCATGGTTAATTCTTTGGTACTTAATTCTTTTTGGACAATTCCTAAAGGAATATGATATCTGTCTTCCAGTAAGATTTCTTAGCTTGACAAGGAAAACAGTATTTGGTAAATTCTCTGAGAACATTTTTTTTTGTACTGGCAAGAAGGAAAGATTGAAAATTAAAAAAAATATTAAAGTAAATCAGGATGATGCCATTAGCATTTAAGCATGGCTCTATTTTTGATCCAATCTAAATGTTTGAATGTATTTATTGTGTCTGTGTCAAAAGAGAGGAAGAGAAAGAACATAGAGAAAATTCTTCATTCTACAATTTTTGCAGTCAGTAGAACCTAATTCAATCAATGAATGTCTCTAGATTTACCGTGTGCAACAGCCATTTTATCATGATCAGATTTTATTGCTAGGCTAATCTGATTTCAAATTTTTTCTTGTTTATACATTGCTAGAGGAAAAAATATGAAAGCCACTTGTACAATGCCTATTACATTAGAAAAGGTTTGTTAAGTCAGGCCATATATGATATGCCCAGAGGCAGGAGGGGTGAGAGCAGGAAAACTTACAAAACCAAAGAAAGTTACTCAAGTTGGAGGAATTGGTTTCCTTAATAGCAACATTTTCAGAACATTATTTTTTTTCTTAAATTCCTGAGCCTTAGAAAAATCCGTTTAAAACCAACTTGTTTGGAAAAAAAAGTTTTTGTTATCTCCATATTTGTTGCTTTTATAGGTTCATCAACTTTCTTCCGGTGTATGTTCCATCAAGCGTCCTCAAAAGTTACTTTATAAAATTATTCACATCATTAAATTTATTTTTGTTGTTTTTATCATAATATTTCTGCTGATATAGTTTTAGTCTTCCAAAGGTATATATTGGTTTTTGGTATTCTTTGAGCATTGTCCAGCATATATTATTAGATATTTTAAAAATTTTTCATCAAAAGTTCCAGAGAGCTAAATTAGACTGTCGGTTGATTAATTAATGAATGACTTTAATGGCATGTCAACCTCTCTACTGGGGATATAGTCAGTGTATTCCAAAAGTTGCCCACAGGGTAAGGATTATTTTGGTTGTATTTTTATTATTGATTATCAAATCTAATTCTTACTCACATACTACAGATTGTAATGCTATAGTTTCAGCTTTACATTCATATCTCTGAGAAAAAATACTTATCTTTAAAAGTATGCAATCTTTTCTGCAATTTTATGTCATAGAAAAGAAATATAGAACTAAAAAATGGATGTACATTTTTAAAACCAAAATGAATGAAGATTTCTTTAATTTAGAAAAAATAAAAACAGGAGCTAATGATAGACAAAGGATTTTAAGACTGTACACTTAAGTCAAGATTAGAAATTTGTTTACCTTTATTGAATCAAAAATTGTATTGATACCACTGCACTATTCATGTGGGCACCCCAGGGAGAGTATTGGTTAGCAAAGCTAAAGTAACAAACTTTCACGAGTGAGTTCAAGTTTTAGTGGGTGCTCAGTTCATATGGCTTTGTGACACATCTAAGTCAAAAGTTGAATAAATTTCCACTGCACTACTCATGTAAAATAAATGTAAACTTGAGAATTCTTTCTTTACCTTAACCAATCAAGTTTTTTCTACTCTAAACTAAACCTATTTGACTATTAAACTGTTTATTTTTAAATCATTTCTTAAAAAAAAGTCTGTATTAGTCAATGAGTTATTTTTTGTTTTAAAAAAGAACATGTTTTCTGACTTGCATAATGTTCTTGATATTCATTAGCATTGGGAGATGAATAAAAAGAGACATTCCAAATGCTTTAACATCTTGGCTATATAAATATGGATAGTATCAGAAAAGGTCAAAATCACTTCTTTGAAGCTACTCAATAGCTACTGTCATTGATCTGTGATATATAGTGTAACAACAGGTGAATGACCTCTTCCCTCTGTTATTGTCAGAGAAGTTGCTGCATATTTTGCTTCCAAAATGGTGCAGAATTTGTGCGGCTGTGCAAGTCAATTCTTTGACACACTGAAGACATTATTGATGATAATAAGAAAAAAACTCCATATGAAATTATAAAACTGCTATTTAAACAAGGTATTTTCATTATTTCGTCAAACCCCAGTATGAACATATTACCCTTCATGAATGCCCTCAGTTTGTACCACCACCATATGGCTGTAAACAATAGCTGTATCAACACACACACACACTCACACACACATATATATATATATATATATTCAGTATTGGGCAACAATACTAGGCAGCTGACATAAAAAAAATTCAGAAAATGGATGTAAATTATGACAAGTTAAGAGAAATCATGACCACTTAAAATTTGGTTATGTATCCATGCAGTGGTTTTCTCTTGTTGTCATGACATTCTTTTTGATGATAATTTCTAGTTTTCTAATAATTTTTTAGGAAAACATCAATTGATGAATGGTGGCGATTCAATTTCTTTGCAACTTTTTGAAGAGACAGTTCACAATTATTGTACGCTAGAATTTGACCCTTTTCAAATTCAGACAACTGCTTTCCATTCATAGGCTGAAGAATAATCAAAAATTAGGATATCAAATCAAAATTTTGTTATTTCTACGTATCTTTTTTTTAGAAAATTATGATTTTTTGAAATAATTAAGCTAACTTTGGCAAAAATAACCAAGGAAAATAATCAATTCTTATGTGTGTCTGAGTCATTGATGTTTCATTTAAATTTTTGGTAATAATAAAAAATGGTTCAATTTTAACAGTCTATTTTTTTTGTTTGGTACTATACATATATGTATATATATATACATATATAGATTGATGAATAGATCACAGAAAATATTCTGTGTGGTAATGGCAATTCTTTTCATGAGAAAGAACAGCATTTGTGACAGTAGATTTTAGGTGAGTAATGAGATTTAAAGGTCTGCATGAATCCACTCAATACCCACTCTCAGATCCAACAAATCTGTCTCATCTGGTAATCTGGCCAAGCCCCAATTGTTACTGGTTATTATAATCATACTCAGATTCTGCCTTGTCGGGTAAAATGCCATAACAGCAAAAACATCTTTACAAGCTAGAGAACAAGGCAAAGCATTCTTCCCACAAGAATACCTTATGGTATTACAACCAGATCTTCAGGTGCATCAAACAATTTCCTGTCATTTCTGAAGAGCAGGCTGAAGATTTGTCATGTTTGGGATAAACTGCTAAAGTTCAACAGGCTATAGGAACTTATTCCATTCAATGCTTTGGTTGTTATTTCTCCTTAAGTTTCATTTTTGTTTCTAATGTACCCTGTCATAGAAGTGACAACCCAAATAAGTTTCAGTAAAATAGAACTGGATTGAGGAAGCCGATTGATAATACCTGTCCAAATTATTAGTAATAATAATTAACAGAGCTTTATCTATAAAAGAAATATGCTTTTATCACTGCTAAAGAGCAAAACAATAACAACAAATAGCTCAACTATGAATAATTCACTACAATGTTGAAGTCCTGCACATTAGCGATTGTGCCAAAGAGAATCTCCCACCCATTGCTTGATACACATCAAACAATTTTTTATAAAGTTGATTTGCTCTTAGATCAAAGATACCAGAATTTTATTACCTTTAGTGAAATATCTTACAATCAAAACAGATATTCTTATGTATTATTTATTACCAAATTCTACTGCATTAAAACTCTGTAACCAAAAATATCAAGATGGGGAGTCTCTGTAATATAGTGGCTAATGTGCTAAACATTAACATAGCAGTAAGCAAGTTTGAACTCAAGTTGTGCTATTACATTCACTTTCAGACTAATACCCATGGGAAATGTATGAACCCCTTTATCCCTTCTAGCTATGGATTGTATAGCATCCCTACTATTCTTCTTCAAGGATATCTTTGGTATTAAATAACCCACAGAGGTTGATATTAAATAAAGAAACCAAACCAAAAATATGAATATGTAGCTGTCCAAAAATAAGTTGATTCCTAATATCGTTGTATTGCCGCATACATATACATATACAAATATATGCAGAAACATAGTCAACAATAATGACGAACTTCAATGAATGAACGAACACACTTCTTTATAAAAATATATCTCTCACACTTTATTCTAGAAAGGGTGATATTTCTTGTGTGTGAGAGGTGAGTTAGAGACAGGGACAGACTGTTACATATTGACCCTAGTTCTTCTGACCATAGCAGCACTTCTTTCTCATCTTGGCTGGGGTTGCTCAAACGTGGGTCACTGAGGACCCAAAGCCGCTGGCTCTCACGCTGGTATCTTGTCCCCAACTGACCCCAACTGCAACTGACTTAAGCCGTCTGTGTCCTGGTTATATTTTTGTTTGACACCCACCTGCTTCCGCTGTTCTTTCGCTTATTTACACAGCTGCATCTCTTGATTGATGACTCAGTCAAGGGTTAATATGTTACAATATATATTATAGCAATTTACTTTTGGTTACAGAGGTGTTGTAATTTCATTTTTTGTCATGGTCTCTCAATGCTATAGAGTTTGGTAATAAATAATACCTAATAAATTATATTTTCATTGTATGATATTTTAATACAAATGATAAAATCCTGGTAGTTTTAGTTTGGAAGAAAATTAAATTTTCATTAAAAAATGTTATGAGTGATGCAAAATGTTCTTATAGGTGATACAGAATGTTCTTAATGGTACTCTGTAGCATAAGAAATAAACACCCTAATAGATTTGATTCCTAACATCTTGGCAAAAAATAACCCTAGACAGGTTGACACACCTTTGAAATCAACCTGTAGATTTGTACCTAACAAATTACTCTATATATTTTGAAATACAAAACGTTAAAAAAAGTACCAGATTAAGACTGTACATACAAAGTCTATATGTAAAGTAACAGGACTAGGTGGGATGTGTGAGTTATGGATAAAAGTGGAATAAGCAGATTGTGCAATGAGCTAACATGATATCTTGGGAGTATATAATTGTTATCTTAGCTTTCTGAAACCACTGCATTATTTTCATATGCTTTTGTTTACCCTTCTTTTTCAGGTTATTCAGCTGTGAACAATAAAGAATAAACAATGAACACCAAGCAATGAATAAACCTGAAATTTTCCTTCTGGTTGGGAAAAACTCCATCACAAGCACTTGAAGTGCTTCAGCAATTGTATGGCTATAATACCATGTTGTACACACATGTTTTTGAGTGGCACAAGAAATTCGAAGAGGGGTTCAAGCAGGTGAAAAATGGCTTTCGGAGCAGGAGGCCTTTAATAAAAAGGACTGAGGTCAATGTTGAGAGGGTAAGGCAGATGGTATGTGTTGATCTTCAGTTGATTGTTCAAAGGATCACAAGTCAGCGGGACATGAAAAAAAAACAGTGTTTGGAAGATTGTCACCAAAGAGTTGGGCACATAAAAAGTCTACTCAAAAATGATGTCAAGACTGCTGAACAAAGATTAGAAAGGGAATTGCATGCAGGTGTATCGGGACATTATCAAGGATCTTTTAACTAAACAAGGCTTGTTTCCTAGTAATCTCTGGTGATGAGACATGGATTTTAAAGTACTACTCTAAAACAAAGTGCCAGAGACAGTCAGTGGAAGTCTGTGTGTCACCAAGACTGAAGAAAGTAAAACAGTCAAAGTAAGACTACAAAGAGATCCTACAACATATGCTTCACTCAATGTGTAAGAAAAGAGGAAAATTGTGGCAGGACAAATTGTAGATGTTTCACCATGACAATGCATTCTGTCATAATGTCTGACAGGAATACAGCTGTACTGAAACAAACTCTCTCTTCATCTGATCTTGCTTCATGTGAGATTTTTTTCTCACGGGGATCAGTAATAGAACCAAGCAACAGAACTAAGGGGCATCACAGAAGAATTCTTCCACAGTGCATAGAAAGACCAGAGTTGATCTGGGAGTAATGGCAATAATAGGTATGGTTTGTTTGGTTTTATGGCATATTAACCATTGAAAGTTATTTGATGCCAAATGTGATTTATTCATATATATTAGATATTTGATTTGTAAACATAAATGAATAGTTCCAAGTATTATTATGTATCCCTAACAATTCAATTAAACATCAGTCATTCGTTTATACACAGTTAAAAGATTGAACAGTTCTTTTTCAAACAATTCAATTTAGCATAGGTCATTTGTTTGCACTCAGTTTAAATGTCAAACAGTCCTATTTGACCCATAGATAAAACCCTATCAGGTATTACCCTTCCAGTCCAGAGTGAACCTTGGAGTGATGGCAATTAAGGGGTACTTTGTATTCCCCAAAGCTACAGCCTCAGCATTTGGTTGTTTAGTGTCATATATAGGACACTCATTGGTGGGGGTCTTACCCGTGTGCAGAGATGCAGTCAGTGTATTTTACAGCTTTAGCCCACTGGGCTGGCAATAATGGGAGTAAATCCCTACTTACCAGAGCTCCAGAACTGCAGCCTCACTTCTCAGAGCAGTTTAGTGTCATACTTAGGAGACTTAAAGGGAGAAAGATTTGCAAAGTTTTTAAAGCTTTTGTTGTTTTAGATGCATTAATTCATGTAAATCATATCTAAAAAAAAAAATAGGGCACAACTTTCATGGCCGTATGGATTAACTGAGCGATAGAGTTTGACTGTTCACATTTCCTTGTCTTTTTCAGTCAGAATTTATTTCTTGTTTTCAAGACCAAAAAAAAATTGGCAGATTATTCTCCTGAAGATTTTACTTGACAACTGCAAGGTGAACTGCTGCACACGCCAAGATAAAACTGAGACTGACAAAAAGCCGAAGGCCATCAGAGTGTCAGCTATAAATAGATATTGATCTAAGCAATCATGAGGTAAGTGCAATGAAGCTGTGAGTTGAATGCAGAAAAATAACATTTTTCTTTACACTTATATAAAAATCTGCTGCTGCTGCAGCAAGCAGAGGGAATCATGGAATATGGAAATTCTCTTACCTCTTATTCTAACACAGAATATTCATTCTTTGTAACTTGTCAAGATTAGTTAGAACACCTGCTGCAGAAATGACTTCAAAAAAGGCCTGCAATTATCATGCAACCTAGTTGCTGGAGTGAATGATTTGATAGGATTTCTAATCAAAGAAATAAGGATCCTGTGCTTAATTATAGTTTGTCAATCAAATTTATATACTTGTCAATCAAATTTATATACTTGTTACAAAGTCAATTTTTAAGCAGAGGTTAACAGGTTTGAATTCAGAGTTTTCATTTTCTTAGACCAGTTGCCATACCAAAGTTAAAGAACTAAGTCTGCCTTACTATTTATCTATAGCTGAAGGGAGATTAATTGCTTTGGTTTGGTTTGGTTTGATTTGGTTTTATGGCATATCAACCATTGCAGGTTATTTAATGCCAAATCCGTTTTTATGTATAAACAATTCTATTATAAACAATTTAGTTTAGCATGAGTAAAGTTTTTTTGTTTACACACAATTAAATGTAAAAATAATTCTATTTCAAATGATTCAGTTTATCATAAGGACAAAGTTTAATTATCAAAACAGTTCTATTTCAAACTATTCAATTTAGCATAAGTATAGTTTAAATGTCAACCACTTCTATTTGACCCATAGATGGGAGCCTATTTGGTACTACCACTCTGGGCCAGAGCGGACCTGGGAGTGATGGCAATAAAGAGGTAGATCGCAATCAGATTATTTAGAGTCATGTCAGGACACTCATTAGGGAGTCTTACAATTCCATACAGAAGCAGTTAGTGTATTCAACTACCCCAGCCAACTGGGTATGAGAATAGTTGGACTCATACCTTTCCCAAAGGTATTAGCACTATTGTGATATGCAAACAGCCTAATACAGGATTTGAATTAGAGTTGCTTTGTCCATTTCCACAGATGATAACCATTACACCAGAGGCACCTCCTTAATATTAGTATGTATGTATACATATACAGGATCCCGCAGGTAAATTAGGACTATTTTGTAATTTGTATAACTTTCTAACTATTCATTTAATGATGATGATTTTTTTCTTCATATAATCTTGAAACCCTATTCTTGAAGATATTTCAATAGGATTTGGACAGGTTTCCTTAAAAATGGTGGAATTAGCATGACGGATGACCATATGTGAATTGAGATGTGCTGAAAACTCTCCTTCAGACATAATTAAGAACACTGGCTACGCAAAGATGACAGTTTATCGAGTCCTGGCCAAGTTGAATTTCAACAGAGTCGCCACAGCCCTCACATGATCGAAAGCGAACCAAAACTTTTCTGGCGGGATTGAAAAGGTCGATAAAGGTAGACCCAACTCAGTCAATGTCAAAACTGGCCAAAAAATGTAATGTTAGCCACAGAACCATTGGCAGAGCAGTTGATGAAGACCTTGGGATGAGCTCTTACATTAGGAGACGCCGCAACCTCCTCACTGCCCACTCAAGAGCAATCAGGGTTGAAAGATGTCCAAAGCTTCTCAATCATCTCAAGAACAAAGGAGGACATGTTTGCATTTTTGTTGATGAGAAAAAGTTCATTGTGGACGAGGTTGCCAACCGCCAGAATACGCGAGTTATTGCCTGTGATCCATCAGATGTTCGTCCTGTGATGCAGAGCAAGAATCCTGCTTCTGTGATGGTTTTTGCAGCTGTGGTAAGTGATGGAAGGGTGATGTCTCCTCATTTCATCAAAGCTGGACTTAAAATCAACATGGAAGAGTATTTGAATATTCTGAATGATGTTTTGCTGCCCTGGATTCGTAGATACTGCGATGCTACCAAAGTAATGCTTGTTCAAGATTCTGCATCAGTGCATGGAGGAAAACAAGTCTAGACTTACCTGAAGGAGAATCTTCCCTTGTTTGTCCCGAAGGACATTTGGCCCAGTAGCTCTCCAGATCTGAATGTTTGTGACTATTTGCTATTTAGTGTGATTCAAAGAAAATCTAACATTAATCCACACTCTAATGTTAACTCTCTAAAAGCATCCATTTGAAGAGCATTCTGGAATCTAGATGCTGATGAAGTGAAGAGTTTTTCAAAGTTTTGAAAGAGGATCTCCAAAATTATTGTAGCAAAGGGGGATCATATTGAATAATTATGTTAAATAGATTGTAAGGATTACAGAAATAAATGTTAAAATGGTCATTATACCTCTTTTATCCTTTAAATCAGGGAATTTCAAAAGAAATGAAAAAGTCCCAATTTACCTATGGGAACCTGTATATGTGTGTGTATATGTGTTTATCTAACCCCTCTATCATTGGCTGGATGCAACACATGGTCAATTTTAAAAAATAGTAGTGGGTTTTGAATTCAGTGTCTTCCTTTTACTAAACTGGTTACTGTACCAAGGCTAAAGAGTTCAATCTACCTTACTATCTACCCATAAATATGGGGAGAAGAGATGGATTAATGTTTCCCATTAGCTTCATCCAGGATTTGAACTTAGCCCATTGACTCTATTTTCTGAGACATTAAGCTTTATATATATATATATATATATATATATATATATATGAGCTTCATTCAATGAATAAGGTGAATTTTGTATAAGAACTTGGTAATAAGACGCAGACTGACAGTTGGAAATCTTTCAAGGAAATCAATAGCGATGGGTCCTTTTACACTTTTTTTACTGACTTTTTTCAAAACCTTTTCCTTTACCAGGAAGTTAATGTGTTTTGAGTCCATGGACTGTTCTTTTATGTCTGGTTCATAGTAGCAAACCCATGTTTTGCCCATTTGTGTACAGTTTTTAAACCTATAACATACTTCTCTGTACACGTCACTTTAAATTTCACAGAGTTTTCACTTCTCAGCCACTGTAAATTTCTTGACACACTGGGAACACTGTGTTTGGTTGGTTGTGTTTTATGGCATATCAACCCTTGTAGGTTATTTAATGCCAAATCATGTTTATACATAGATATAAATATAAATAATTTGTAAACAAATAGTATGTTGTTAACATTTTTAAATGAGCCAAAGCTCAATTCTTTGCACACTGTCAATTGGTTTCAAGTATTACTATCTAACCCTAACAATTCAATTTAACATCAGTCATTTGCTTGTGCTCAGTTGAATGGTCAAAAAGTTCTATTTGACCCCAAAATAGGACCCTATCGGGTACTACCAGTCCAAGTCAAAATGGACCTGTGAGTAACAGAAATGAAGGGGTATTCTACATTCCGCAAAGAAATCATATTCATTGTGTCTGATAGATTGGCAATTAATTGATTTTGATTGCATGTCAACCAGTTTGAAATCATTTCATGCCTAGATGTTGGGGAATTGCATCCATTGTTCATTTATATTTCCTTTTTTTTGTATTGTTGTTTCTTATGAGTTCTTCTTTTTTTAACCACAGATTAATTAAATAAGAATATTGGAAATCATATAATTGGACACAGATTATTTGACTAAAAATAGTTCCTTGAAGATATGATCACTTACAAAGGATTATTGTTATTATTATTATAATCAAATTGGAATAATTACAAGACAAAAAAATACTGACTTTGGCATTAAATAACCCAACCAATCTTTTGAGCAACACTTGTATCTGTCACAAATACCAAATCACATTTTGAAGGGAACTTCTGATGTTCTTGGAAAACAAGAGTTGGGGAAATATTATTATAAATTGATTGATTTTAAATTGGTGTGATATGTCATTTTCAATGTAGGTTTAGCTGATTGTAAAATAGAAAAAAACAAATGTGTGAATAAAAGGAAATTTACTAAGTATCAAGCCAATATGTCTCGAAATCATTTGTAAGGGATTAAAAGGTGATTTAGCCTTCATTCTGTGTCACAGCCAATAAGACCTTTACCATGTGAATGCATATTTTTGTTCTTTCTTTTTCTCTGCTGCAGGCCACTGCAAATGTGGTTTTATGTCACTAGCCCAGCTCATCAGCACCTACCATCTTGTTAAACACATTAAGTCTGCTGTTAATAGAACAGTCACATCTTAGCTTCACTGCCAGTCAATCAGTCAGAGATGGGTCAGAATGAAATGCATTTTGAATGATTGCAGCTATTATTAGGAAAATAACAGTGGTAAAAGAGTCAGGCAAGCAGAAATAAGAATCACTCATAATGAAAATCTGTGGACAAAAGAGTTGGCCCATACAAATACTATTTTTATTTTTATTTTTTTACAATAAGAAACATGACTAATCTTTAGTCTTTTATCTTTTTATCACTGGGATTAATTTTGTCGATAAATACTCTCCTCATGGTAACTTACAATACTTTTATTAGAAATTTGCGTCTATTTATGATAAGCAAATATAGATAAAAAGAGAAGAGAATTGAAAGGGAAAAGTAAAACTAAATTGGTGAAGTGAGTTTCAATTCTGACCAGAGATTTTTTCTGTTAACTTTGCACTAATGCCATCAGGAATGTTATGAATCCAGCATTAGTAGAAAAACTAGTTTAGGAGCAGAATAACTATGAATACTAAAATAGAAACTGAAATATCTTAGGAGATCTCTCCTCAGCTATTGGTAAAATATTAGAACAGATTGGGTCTTTAGCCTTGGTAGGGCCACCAGTCTAGAAGAAGGATTCAAAACCAGCTGCTGGAGCTCCTAAATATGTCTATCCCCAGCTATAGGCAAAATATATGGCAGACTGGGCTGTCTAGCATTGTTAGGAAAAACAATTTAGAAGAATAATAACTGAATTCAAAAGCTGATGCTGGATTTTCTTATAGTCATTCTTTTGAAAAATAAAGAACATTACTTTTTGTGATTTATTTTTTTCTTTTATTAGGGAATTGATTTCATGTTTTCAATCCTCTGAACTTCTGGGCAGCAGCTCAAATCTTGAAACTTCTACAAGACTTCGAACTATGGTTTAAAGTGTAGGATTACTAGCCCTTGCATGTAGATTGACATTTGTGAAGGCTTTGGGGAGGTGATGCTGTTAGTTGCTATAGTGACACTTCCTGGTACTAAAAGTAAAAAGTGCAATTCTTGCTTCTTTTTAATTGGATATTGAAAGAAAGTAGATGTGTCTCCATCCATTAAATGAGATTCTGAAAACTTGGTTTGATGCAAAATTTAGAACAAATAAGATTAACACTTTATTGAACTGGTAAATACTTTTCAGTCCCGGAAATACTATGAGAATTTTAACGACACCTCCATATAGATTGTAAGAAAAAATAGACAATACAAGTAGATTTTTAAACACTTAAATATATAAGGTGCAAAAGCATATTTCTTTAGCAGTCAATAGTCAATTAGGTCCAAGTTAAATTTACAAATGAACACTGATCAGTGTGTCGGTCTGAATGTCCCATTTTTCTTTCTTGTATATGTTTCTGATTCTTTACGGTTGTTGTTTTAAAAAGACCTCTGTCAATTTGTTTCAGAAGGCCTCAAATGTCTGTCCACATGTTGGTTTGCCTACTAAGAGAAAGCTGTCCAGTCAATCTGCTCACCAGCTGGGTTGTGTCTGTCTGCTGTTGTCATCTGCAAAGGAGTGAATTCACCTCTTACTTCTGCCTCCTCATTGATGACTACCCCTGCTTCCAGTACTTGTCTTCTGGGCACACAATTTCAAGGCTATTGGGAAAAAAATACAAGCTATGAATATACTGAGTGATTTAGAAAAAGCATGAAGCCATCTCTTCTCAACCTAGCTATGGGTAAATCGTAGGTTGGACTTTCATCCAACTTGGCTATTAAACCATGGTACTGTCCCAGAGAGGGTAAACTATGAATTTAAAGCTAGCAAAGCTCAGCTAAAAATAAGATGACATTGCATCCCATCCTGCCTATGGTGGAGGAGTTGTATAAATAAATGTTTTCATACATACACTTTTTCCTGTTTTTGTATCCTCTTTTCTGTCTAGCTGTCTTATCAATAAAAATTCATTGAATTATATAAATTATCTTTAAATAAATTTTTAAATGAAACTTGAATTTCTTAATTGATATTCTTTGCAATAATTGTTCAAAAAAGTTTCCACATTTTTTCTCAATGATATACTGTAATTTTCCTCGTCAGTACTGCATGACTTTTCACAGCGATTCATTCAGTAGGTTACCACCCGCACTTAGTCAATCATTAATATGAGGTCTTACTTACTGTCTGTATCTCTTTCAGTTACCAAAAAGATAATGAAGTGATAACTGATGAAATGTTAAAATGGAAAAAAATATTCTCAAAATAGTTGTACAAAAACCCAAAGACTAAAATGGTTAAAGAATTTCCAGAGCTTCAAGAAGCATATTTTAGTGAGTGATAAGACTGTAACAATCATGCGACTCATGGCATTTTTTTTATAAGAGTAAAGTTGAATAGAGATAAAGGCTGCCAGGAACTATGGTTTTAATTAAGGTAAGTTTAGAAATGTTCTGGCTAAGTTCAAAGTTAATGCTCTGATTGCTACTTACTTTTGACTCTCATGGATATGTTTACCCCACCCCTTCACTATGAGTAAAATTCAATTCAAAGTCAATTTTTTAGAGGAGTTAAGCTGGTTTAAATTCAAGGTTTTCCTTCTAGGCTGGTTGCCTAACTAATGCTAAAGAACCAATATACGAGGCTCATTAAATAATTTTCCAGACTTTTTTTGTATGGGCACTTTTATTGATAGTACACTCATGATACTCTAGTCCCCTTCAAAGTAATCTCCTCTGGCTGCAATGCATTTGTTGTACCATTTCAACAACTTCTGAAAGACCCCATGGAAGTCCTCTTGTGTGAGTGTCTCAGTGACCTTCATCACAGCTTCTTTCATCTCCTCAATTGTCTCATAACGACAAGCCTCTAAGTTTTTCCTTGAGCTTAGGGAATAAGCAAAAGTCACAGGGAGCAAGGTCTGGACTATAGGGAGGCTGAGGAACGGTCTTGATGCCCATGTTGGTCAAATAGTCAGTGACAAGGATGGAGTTGTTGACTGGTGCATTGTCCTGGTGGAAATGCCACTGACCCGATTTCAAGAGTGCTGGCCTCTTCCCTAGGAATCTCTTGTTGAACTCCCTTAAAACCTCAACATAGTAACCCTAACCCTAACGCTAACCCTTTGGCCAATCAACTCTGGTGTATTGACTTCCTTACTCCTCCCACAGCTCTCATCATCCCTCACAGACTCCCTGGCTTCCTTGAATCTCTTATGCCACTCAAAAACTGATGCTTGATTCATGCAAGATGGTTGAAAAGCAGTCTGAACCATTCCATACATTTCTGTGGCATTTTTTCCAAGTTTAAACACAATTTTATTGCATATCATTCTCACATCTAGATTGCATTTTTGAAATTCACCAACTGTGACAATTAGGCTTTAGTAGGGTGTATTCCAATTGCTGCTGTAGCTGTTCATTTGAACCTGAAATCATAAAAATTGGTCAGTCATCTCATAAGATGTATAGCAATAACGTACTGAATTTTTAAGTGTCTACGATAATTTTAAATACCTGTACAAAAAAGTCTGGAAACTTATTGAATTCACCACTTATTTTGATAGAAATAACTATGAAATACCAATTAAAACCATTCACACTTTTTTTAATAGAAGCAGCAATATCATGAAAGACCACTGTTTGCATGGAAACTGAATGGCTACATGAGTTGTCTAATTTATATGAAAGTCAACTCCTTTCTGTTTTGAAAAAAAAACATAAGAATTTACCAAACTCCTCCTTCAAGGGCAGGATGTGATATAATCTGAGTACAGCTGGTTTGAATTCAGTTTTTCTTCTCCTAGACTGATTGCCTTACCCAGGCTAAAGAGCCAAGCCTGTCCAACTGGAGAGGGAGAGAACAGATGAATTCGTACATTTCATAAGGGCATTAATTCAAAGTGAAATGCAAATCGCCTTGTACAGGATCGAAACTTTGCTCGCCAATTCCATTTCTACAATCATCATCATTTTGTAAAATGAATCAGCTATTTGATTCGCATACAGTTTTAAACAATGGGAAAAGTATTTTCATCAGCTTTTCACAATATTATTCAAATGTTATTCTTTTTTGTACAAGAAACTGACAAAGAAAGGTAAAGTTTTATTTTTGTTCTGAATAATTTGTGGCAACCTGAAGTAAACATTGCCACTCCTGATTCTTAACTGGTTAAAATAAATGGATCAAGCCTTAAATAGGACCTGAATGACTCCAAGTAAAGTCTCAAAAATCTGACAAAGAAGTAAATTCAGGTCTTGACAAACTTAAAGAATTTTTCTCTGGGAGCCAATTTTTTGTAAAATCCTATAAAAAATAACTTCTTGTTTAGTCATATCTTTGGAACAATCAGAGGTCTTCTTGAACAACTAAAATACTTTTTCCTGGGAGACTTTTTTTTAGGATAAATAGATAACAAAGAAGATAGTTTACCAGTGTCTGATTCATTGCTATACAAAACAAGATCATTCAGAGATATACCACTGCTTGTCTTTGAAATCCAATAAGACATTTTGAATACATTTATGATTTAATGCAAAATTCTATTCCTGTAAGAAAATATTTAGAGTAATATTATCACAACTTTTTATAAAACTTTATTAACTTGATAAAGAAGAAGTGTAAATGCATTTGAACAAAACATATATAAATATACACTCTACCTACATACTGGACAGGTCTGAATTACAAACACAAATGATATCCAAAACAAGCTCAACATTGTATAAATAGTTTGCATATAAAAATTTTGATTCAAAGTATATGATGATTTAGGCAGAAGTAGTGGTGGTGGTAGTAACAGGTAAGTAGGTTGGCAGTTGTTATTAAATGCTATAACAATATTATGAAGTGAGACTCAATAAAAATACCAATCATTGAGCCCTTGGAACAATCCCAAAGAATACCAAAAAAGCTTGAGATCCATGCAGCCATTGAGGATATCCAGACCACTGCACTAGTCAGAATGGCTAGAATACTGAGAAGAGATGTGTTGTGACTTATTGTTATTTGGACTAGTTGTGATAATATTCCTCTAAATATCTACTGAACGACATATCTTGAATGATGAATATGAAAACTTTGTTACTGTTCATATAGAAGCAGCAGCCAAAAGCATATCAACAAAACCAAGAGCCATATGTAGAGTTCCCTTGAAGTCAAAAGTAGTTTGGGAAAAAGGAGGTAACATGAAAAAAGCATCCTTACTCAATAAAAAAACACCGAATACCAATGCATAGAAATTTAAGTCCAGAGAGAATGAATTAAAACATATTAAAAAGAACAACTAAAATACATCCTAGACCAAATCAATAAAATCAGACATATAGTAGATAGACCATAATGATTAGCACTGCATACAGTAAATGAAATAAGCAGAAGGAAAAGCACTTTGAAAGCAAAACTAAAAGCTGACAGCCAAGAAGAAAAACTTCAGGAGTGGAAAGACCATTTCAAGAATCTCCTTAGAAACCATGTGAAATCACTGATAAATTTACTGAAAAAAGTATTAATACCCAACTAGACATCAAACTTTCACAATTCACAGAATAACAACTTGATATAGCACTGAAAAAGTCTAAACTAAAAAAGCCATAGACCTCAAGAAAATACCTCCAGAAGTATTATCAATATAATAAAAGTAAAGTTAGCGACCATAGTCGAGGGTGACCCGAAGGCTCCCTCTTTGATAGCTACTACACCAAGGTGTAGGGGAGGGCGCTATTCCTTTCCCTGGATTGCTCCACTTTACCCTTGAACCGTACCTTATAATGCTGAGTGTTAAGCAAGGTGGTATCAAGTTCCATTTTTAAAGTCTTTGGTATGACTCGACCTGGGATTGAACCCTGGTCTCCCAGGCCATTGGCGAACACTCTAACCGCTAGGCCAATGTCCGGTTAATAATGCTTTATAAAAACACAAAAGCGTTGTTTCACTCATTCGATGGTGACACCAACTTCTTCGATATTGTTGCTGTAGTCTTGCTAGGAAATACATCAACTCATAATCTACTAAGTGTATATACTATAAATATCAATAGCTCTAAAAGAAAATGGTTATTGTATTATTGTCTGGGTTTGTTTAGGTTTTACAGCATATCAACCATTGAAGGTTATTCAATGCTAAATCCTGCTAATATATATATATATATATATATATATATATATATATCCACACTTAGGGGTGGGCCTTTGAAACTAGCGGACAAGTTCACCTACCTCAGAAGCAGCGTATCATCAACCGAGAAAGACATCAACATGCGACTAGCAAAAGCATGGATAGCTATCGATAGGCTTTCAGTCATATGGAAGTCAGACCTGACTGATGAAATAAAATGCAGTCTTTTTTCAAGCAATGGTTTTGTCGATACTGCTATATGGATGCACCACATGAACACTAACTAAACATATGGAGAAAAAGCTTGCCAGCAATTATATAAGAATGCTGCAAGCTGTATTGAACTAGTCCTAGAGGGAACACCCCACAAAACAGCATCTGTACAGCCACCTACCGCTCATCACAAAAATTATCCAAGTTAGACAAACCAGACATGCAGGACACTGCTGGAGAAGTAAGGATGAGCTCATATGCGATATATTCCTGTGGACCCCTTCATATTGATGAGCAAAGGTAGAACGACCAGCTAGAACCTACATACAATAGCTCTGTGCTGATACAGGATGTGGTCTGGAAGACCTCCCAGGAGCGATGGACGATAGAGATGGGTGACAAGAGAGGGTCAGAGAGATCTCTGCTAGCAGCACAACATGATGGTGATGATAATTATATATATATTGTCACGTGGTCTTCCACTCAGAGGAGAGAGGTAAGATCAATTTCCCCTACCCCTCCGAGTTTGAAGTAACACCCCCCCAAAGATTGACTGTTAAAAGAGGAATGGGAATGTAGGTCAACTCCTTGGCCTGCCTGTAGAACGAAGTAACGAATCCAGGTCAGAATGAAAGCCAAGAGCCGACTACACTCTGTGACTGGGTATGATAGAGAAGGGGATACAGAGGTCAGTATAGTAGCCTGAATGAATAGCATGACAGGGGGAGGTGGAGGAAGAAGAAAGAGGCCAAATGATTGGCCAGAACCCTAAAGCTGGAAGTAGTACCCTTTTCATTATAGGAAATAGGGAAAAAGTATTTCAGTTTTTAGGACAGAGGTCACCATGAGAGGACGTGCTTATCTAATGCCAAAACTCCGGGCGAAGAAGCGAAATAGAATTTTCGGACAAGAAGTTAACAGATGTCTTCCCGCCAAATTCTACAGAACACTGCTCGCCTGTAAAAGAAAATACTCTACGAAGAAACCTGTCAAAAAAACTAAGTAAACCTTAAAACCGTTTTCTCCCTCCACCCTTCCTAAGTATTGCAATTATATGCCCTCTCTCTCAATTTAAAGAAAGAAGCATATAAAGAATTGTATGTATTAAGAAAAGAAGAGAAATAGAATGAAAAGATGCTTTTCATAAACTGTGAACATATGAGTGGACTTTGCTACCTTTTCAAGGTTCAAGAGAAAAGATAGAAAAGTATAAAGAAAAGAAGAAAGAGACATTTATGTCGGAGATTGTTTGCCGAGGAAACATAGCCGACCCCTATAAATATTTGTTTGGACCTTGACTATTAAAATTTTGGTTATATTCTAAATGTCCCCTCGTTGAAATTTATTTGTTGTGTTATTTACCCAGCGAGTTGCCTTCTTTTGCATGTATATCTTTTTCAACTTCATTCGCCTCAATTTATTCTCGCTAAATGTCTTATTCACTTTTAAAACATTACACGGGAAATTGGAATTGTCGACTACAGTAAAGAATGATATTTTATCTTAACCTATAGGTCCATGTCTTCCGTTATCCTAGTGGATAGGAAGACGAAGTGGCCTGGTGGGTGTATGTAACATGAAAAATGGAAACCCCTTGCCAGCGGCAGTCAGTCTAGCCCCAAGGTAACCCCCACATTATCTGCCAGTTCCCATATGCCCAAAAAAGGAATCTTAACTAGGACTTATTTTGCAAGGGGTCAAGTGCCAGACTGCCCCGACCTCACACGTGTGTAAAATAAACTTTCGTTATGAGATAAATATTTCATGCACCATTACAATATATATATATACGTTTTTATGATTTGAATTATCATTATTATTATTGTATTATTGTCTGAGGTCTGGTTTGATGTGATGCTTTGATGTTGTCACTTGATTCCAATGTTTTCCTGACAAGACTGCTATCTACATTTTTATAATTTCCCACTTTTATTCATTTTTGAAGGTAGCCTTTCTGAGCAGAGTTTTAGTTTTCATACTGTTATTAAGAAGAGAAGAAATGTTCCCTCTCTATCTTTTGTATGGTGGCACAAATGGACTAAAAAAGGGCTGAAGTCCCTAGCATCTTAAATACATTGGTTGTCTCAACTCCAACTCTTGAAATAGAACTGAAAACCCAACTTTTTTCCTTTGCTTACCCATTTGTATTAACCAATCAAGATCCATAATTTCATTAAACACTTGTTAACTTTTTGATTCCCATCTTGAATGACCAGTAATTAAGCAGGTGTTGAAATAAGTCAACTTCTCTAAGACCCATATTTTCTTACTTTACTTGACCTCAGTTGGTTTGGCAAAGTGTATAATCTAGCTCATATCTGTAATGAAGGGCACCGGAAAATTTATGGTATACCTGTATGACAGTTGTTAGAGAGTAAGGAGACTATTAATGGGTGAATATAGCAAACAAAAGCTGTGAGATAAAATTCATGAAAAGTGCAGTTGACAAAGTGCTTTCCTGTCCATTCTGCTTGTCTGAAAAATGATTTAGTTTATTACTTCTATGTATTCTGCTGTCGCACAGTTGTAACTAAAAACAGCTTGTTTTTCTCTTGTATCTTAAATATGGGAGATTTTAGTTTGCCCCCTGACAATATTTTCAAAGAAATATGTTCAAACTGGCTTGAATATTTTCACTGGTTTGGGGCTACACTACATTAAACTACTTTCCAAAAGTTTATCTAATAACGATAATCATACAACTACTACTACTACTAATAATAATAATAATAATAATATTATGCATAAACTCCTATCGGACTTTAATATACAAATGAATCACCTAATCTTGGCCAGAAGACCAGACCTCATAATAATCAACAAAAAAAAGAGAATCTGCAAAATTGTAGACTTTGCTGTCCCGGCGGACCACAGAATAAACCTTAAGGAAAGTGAAAAGAAGGATAAGTACCTCAACCTTGCTGGAGAATTGAAAAAGCTAAGGAACATGAAAGTAACGATTGTGCAAATTGTGATTGGTGTGTTAGACACAATAACTAAAGGATTATTAAAAGGCCTGGAGGACTTGGAAGTTGGACGGGTAGAGACTATCCAAACGACAGCATCCTGAGACAAGTCCTGGAGACTTGAGGAGACTTGCTGTCACTCAAACTCCAGTGAAAAACCATCAGCTAACACTGATGTGAAAAACTCTCAAGGAGTAAATAATAATAATAATAATAATAATAATAATGGTAATAATAATAATAATATCTGCTGGCACTGACAGCACGTACATTTTTATTGATAAATCAGTGCTAACTGATAATAACATATCAGTCTAAGAGTATAATAAAATAAGTAAATACAAAGACTTGAAAATAGAAATTGAAAAAAATGTGGCACCTTAAAATTACCATTGTGCCAGTAATAGTTGGAACAAAGGGACTGATAAACACATTAACAAGGTACTGGCAGTTCTAGCCTACAGGAAAATCAAAAAAAATTATACACTGCAGAACTGCTCATCTCCTTAGGAGAGTACAATCAATGTGACTGAAAAATATCGCTAGAAGGAGGCAGCAATATATATATATATATATATATATATATATATATATATATATATATATGTATATATATATATATGTATATATCACCACCTTCCCTCACACTAGGTCTTAGTTAAAGCCTCAGTAAAAGACTGTAAGAAAGTGAAAGTAAAGCTGAAAATCAAAAATAATAATATTACTACTACTACTGATTATAAATAGCTTAGAAAAAGATATCAAAAGTGCTCAATACTATTGCAGAAGAGCTGGTTTAAAATATAAAATATCAAATTATGGTCTTGTATAACTCACTCCATTATTCTGAATTTCATGTGTTGTTATAATCATCAGATGGGAAACCTTGATTTGTGGATTGCATACAGCTCGATATGCATGTGTGCACACATACACACACACACAAACACACACACACACACACATATATATACCTTAGTCTATCGTAAAGTTGGACGGGTTTCGATCCTGGCTTCGAGCGTCCTGCGGGTCTAGCCACACTGAAGAGTTCTGATAGAACGAAACAGTCTGTCTGTGGATGACAATATATATATATATATATATTTATGAACAGAAACATATGGTCCATGACAGGACTAAAAAGATTTTAGGAAGACCAGTGAGATAGAAAAAGGGAAGAGAGGAGTAAGCTAAGAATTAAAAAAGTGGCCTTATTCGTTGTTAAATTATTTTGCCTATCAATTCAAATGAAAAGCATTCTTTTATTTTATGATTGTTTTTTTTTAAATCCTTTTTAATTTACATTTAGATAATTTATGTAACTTTATGCAGTTAAAAGTTTTAAAATATTTTCATGCTTTTTTTTTTCAGGCTCCAATAAATTACATTTTTTTTTACAATTATTGCTCAGTTATAGAACAATATTTTACTTAAAGATTTTTGAAAAAAAAACCCAGCATGGTTTAATTCAAAGTTTTATTTACTCTCTAAAAATTTAACAATAAAAGACTCTAAGAAATTATGAAATATGATATTCTTTCATTTTAAGAATTTTTTCTTTACTTTTAGAATATCAAAAAAATGTAACTCTAAACTCATGAATGGCTTGAAACATTATAATAGTTTTATTTTTTCAAAGACCTTTTTAAAAATATGACAAAAATTTAGATTCATTTTTTAATTGACTGTTGAGTAACAGTAATGAAAATGTATTTGTTAATTTATTTTCATTTTTGCCTGAGTAAAATGTAACAATAAAAAGAAGCTAAGAATTAAAGATGTATTCTGGTTTTTGGTGGTAAATTTTGCATATTAATCCAAATGAAAAATATTTGTTTATTCTATACATACTTTATTTGTTTTTGTTGTTTTTTAGTTTTTGAGTTAGACTGATTAAAAAATAATATATTTTTTAAAAGAAATATGAAAATTAATTATTTAAAAAGTCAGTTTTTGAGTTATTAATATACAATTTTTGTTATTCTTTTTTTTTAGTGTCTAAAAATGTAACATTATTGGTAGGTACAATAAAAAGGGGCCAAAAAATAAAAATGTATCCATACAATGCATAGAAGATAGGAATTAAAAAGAAATGTAAAAAGTTCCTCAGATTGACAGATTTTTGATTATTGAATTATATAATTTAATCAGCAAAAATCAAAAATTAAATTGAGTTTTTTCCTTATTATAAAAATATTAAGGTGTATGTACAACTTTAATGCTCATTGACATCTTTTTTTCTGGGTAATAAGTTGACATGTACATACTAAAAAAGAGGTGACTCTTTATATATGTGCATATATATAAATTCACATATATGAACAAGTATTGAGATATGTGGGCATATATATATATATATATATATATATATATATAGGCATGAATATGTGTATATGTGTATATACATATACATATGTATGTATGTATGTATGTATGCATGTATGTGCATATATAAGTATATACTTGTATGTTTATATATGTTTATATATAAGTTTATGCATGTATGAGTATGCGTGTATAAGTATATATGCATGTTTATATATGTATGTATGCATATAAGTGTATCAATGCATATACATGTTTTATATATATACATATATATATATATATATATATATATATGTGTGTGTGTGTGTGTGTTGGTGATGATAGCTATCAACTCATTATCAAGGATGACCATCAATAGGCTGGATAGTTTCACTGAATGATAACAAAAAAAGAATTGTTGTATTGTGGTTAGGAAAAACACACAGTGAAATAGACTTAATTATTTATCAAGTCAAGTGATACAGTCCAACTAATATTGTAAGTCTCGCGCTGTTGAAGTTACATCCAAAGTTGGACTTATTACTGACTGATGTCCTTAAGAGCGATCTCTTCGCTTCTATTTTTGCTTCTGCTTTTGCTTCTGATTCTCTGTGCCCAAGAGACACGGCGTCTTTTATACTTAAGTGACACCAGAAGTCAGATGGTACGAGCATCATGCAACAAGACTAATATGAAACAGAAATTCATAAAGCCTCTATTCTTCCTTCCTTCCCACCCCTTCTCCTCTTCTTTCTCTTTTATCGGTTCTTCTTTTACAATCATTTACAATTACCAGATCCTTACATATAGTTATTTCCTTATTCAGTCATAGCAATATAAGACTTTAGCCATTGCTAGGATAAGAACAGTGATGATGCTTCAGTCCTACCATACACTTTCAATATGTATCAAATATCTTTCAGAACCATATTTTCTACTTTGCTGATGATTGAGTTAATCCAACAGTGTCACCGGATTTGTAGATCTTATCATGCCTTAATCCTCCTGTTGTGTGATAAATACTTTTTTTTTTACATGCATCATATGAATAGAGCTTATCATTGATATCCTAACATCTCTTGTGGGTGGTGATCTTAGACGTTTATTGTACCTGGCCTTAAAAAGGTAGACGCCATTTGAGGACAATTTGCGTGTGGATTGCATGCTCACATTTCATATGAAAACTTTTATACCAAAAGTATACTTTAACTTCACTGCAGCTAAGATCAATATATACAGATAAATGACTTGTTATCAAGAGATACAGCATAGATTCCCTTGATACTTTCTCACCATCTGTCCCTATCAAGCATCATTCTTGGTAAGTCCTTTAGATAACATCCAGTGTCAGCTCAGAGTATGTAAGTTTTTGCTGTTCAGTCCTTGTGTAGGAGTCCATAGGAGAACATTGCTTTGGAATTTGTTCTTACTTCTCCATCAGTGTTCAGCATATCTGGCTTGTATTACTTGTATGGAGTGTGAGATGGGAGGTAAGTTGCCATACAGCTACTGTTTTGTAAGGTGCTGTTTCGGGATTTATTCAAAATAATGTGCAGCATCATTGTGTAGTTCCAATCTAGCTTTTTATCCAGTTCTTTTGTTTAAATTCACATGGAGCAACCATATAATAATACTAACAATTTGGAAGAAATCCTATATGACTGATTCAAACCAGATTTCTCTCTCTCTCTCTCTCTCTATATATATATATATATAGTTCCATCTAGCTTGAATTAATATCTATAAATAATTAGGGCTCAATATCAATGATAGAACACACAGAGACACACACAGAGACACACACAAATACTCACACGCACATATCTCTGGGACAATACAGAGCATGTAAAGAGTCATCCGACGAGACGGAGAATATACCAACAATATTCTCCGCCGAAATAAATTTATTATGACGGCTTAACCGAGTTTGAGTCTCCATTTAATTGCACTATATATATATATATATATATATATATGTATAATTCAAGATAACATAGAGATTCAGCAGTGCTTGCTGGGTGTCAGTTTCTTGCCTCTACAATCATCAGTCGGAAAAGGTTTGCATAGTGAGTATTCTTTTATATACTGTCTTGTAGTGATGAGCAGTTCCACAAAGAGCAATTTTTTTGTATCTCATATTGGCTTGGTCTGCCAGGTATATTGCTAATGTGTTTATTGATTCCTTTCTTGATTATGCCCTGGACTCCCACTATTGTAGGCAAGGTAGTAGTTTTAAGTTGGCAATTTTTTCCCAATTTCTATTTCCAGGTCCTTGTGTTTACATATTTTATCACACTCTTTGACTGATATATTATTATCTGTTGGCAGTGAAATATGATTTAGAAAGCATGTTTTTTCCTTTATAGTCCATAACCACAATATCTGATCTGTTTCTCTTTATTTTTCAGTGAATTTGGATTATAAATTCCCAGAGAATAGTAGCTTATTTGGCTTCTGTTATTGGTGCTGGTTGGTGTTTACCGAAATCTGTTGATCTGAGGAACTCTTTACAGTTCTTTTTTATTTTCATCTTCAGTATTCCATGGAATTTTCATAGTTTCCAGCGAATATAATGTCCAATTTTATCAAGTCTTTCTTTATATTCTATTGGTTTCTGGATTGGCAACCAGATACTAAATGGTTAATTGATTCATTTTCTTATTATGATATTTTTAGTAGTTTATCTTATTTTATTCTTATTCATTTATTTTGTTTATTCATTTATTTCAGTTGTATTTTGAGTCATTAGTTTTTAGGTGGCTTAGTAGGTAAAGGCTGGTTGGGTTTTTTTTGGCATATCAAACCTTGAAGGTTATTTAATGTCAAATCCAAATATATATAACACTATCATTTGGTCGGTAAATGGAACCAAACAATATGCTTAATATGCTTGTACAACACCAAACGTAGTACCATCACTTGGCCGTGGGTTTTCAGGGTCAAATTCTGTTTATAACAGTGCTGTGGATTTTTAGGGTTGAATCCTGCATCTGGTTGTGCCATGGGTTTTCAGGATTGACTTCTACATCTGGCTGTGCCATGGATTTTCAGGCACCAAATATTATACTTTTGTTTGATCCGGCACCTAATGTAACATTATGGTTTTCACCGTCTGGGCTCTTATCTTGGGCACTGTACTAAATATAGAACTATGGTTTGGCCTGGCACCAATTATAACACTATTGCTTGGTCAGGTACCTAATGTGATTCTATGTTCTGGAGTCAGTTACCATTAGTAATGCTACCGTTTGGGTACGGTACTAAATGTAACAATATCTTGGTATGGCACCACTGTATCAATATCATGGTCACTACTATCAATGCTGATACTAGCACCAAATGTAATACCATTGTGCATGTCATCTATTGTACCAAATATAATAATAATGATTGGTCTTATCCTGGTAACGGCACCAAATGTGTTTCCAGATAGTTTGTTTATCAATCTTATCGTGCCCATGCTGTGTTTGAAAGATTCACAAATAGGAAATGACATAATCCACTCTGAACTTCTTCTGACAGTCAGGGTGATCCATTGGAACAAAGTTGCCTGGGTGTTGGCAACTCAAAAACTAGAACTCTCCATCAACAATTAACAATTATTTATTGTTCGATGTTCAGACTGCCTTCAGTAGCACAAGAGAGAGAGAGAGAGAGAGAGAGAGAGAGAGAGAGAGGGAGAGAAAATCTGTAAGGGTCTATGAATAGACACAAAGAGGTATCTCTACCCCCAGCCTGGTCGAACTCTCTGAACACCAATTTCTAGTTGCCCTAACTGACAACTGACCGACTGACAAATTTTTCAAAATTCGCTAATTTTCATACATCTAAATTCAGGATATTGTTAGGGTGATATAATCTTGCTAAGTTGTTGCATCCTCTCACACATGTCCCCAAATGTTTACTGTGTTTTTCATTTACTCAATCAAACTTGTGACAAGACATTAATCTATTTTGTTAACATTTTGGTCTTCCTGTGTTGGTTGCTAGTATACTCACTTGAACTTTCCAATTTCACTTACATTTCAACTCAAAGATTTCAGCTAACTTAACAGCTCATTGAAAAAACTCAATGCCTAACCAAACCAAGTAATGAAATAATTAACTATCACGGCAACTGGATCATATATATTCAATATATGTATATATATGTATACATATATTGTCATAGTAATCTTTCATTCCTAACAACGATTTGATCCTTGTTATTGACCTTTGAGGTTCTTTCTCCCATCATCTGGTGAAGTTCATTTCATCACTGACCCAATTTTAGATTCATCTACCTTACTTTACATCCACCATACTGCTTCCTATGGCTTCTGGTGATATAAGCTTGTATACATTTTTTTGTGGGGTGAATTAGATTTTTTTTTGTTTTTTGCCTTGCCTTGAAGGATCATCTTCAAGACTTTGAAATTTATGCTTTTATGTGAATATAATGTGAATTAAGATTTCTTAGTTTAAGAGTGAGTATAATTCCAACAATCTCTTTTTATTTTATTCAATCTTTGTGGATTGATTTTATTACCCCCTTAAACAATTAATCTTCAGTTTAGTTATGGCCCTTTTGTATAAATACACACACACACACACACACATATATATATATATACTTAAACCTTTAAGATTTTAAAGTTTCAACTTAGTGTAGTTCAAACTGTCCCCTTTTTACTTTAATCAGAGGTTGTGGGGTTTAATCTTACATCCTTATATGTACTGCAACTTTTTCTTACTGTTATCAATCTTTAGATATTTTTTAAACTAATTACTTTTGGATTTTAATTTCAGGGATTCAAAAACATAGATGATAATGGTTATATGTCTTTCTAGTTTCTAAATTGATTTAGGGATGGGCTAATTACAGTTGCATAAAAATTTGACCACAAGGATCACGGGAAGTGTTTTTTTTACGCATTTTTTAAATATTAGAAAGACTTTTATTTTTATCATTTATCAAGATATGTAGAAACATGAATGCACATATTTTTTATAAATCAACAAATTAAAACAGAATCTTCTACTTCTTCTTATTCTTCTTCTTATTAATATTACCACTATCACTACTACTATTGCTATTAAAAAAGCTTACATAAAGAAATGATAGAGATGAAAGTTAAAATTTGAGATGCTTCGCCAACAGTTCAAGTCAAATAACTTAAAAAAGAACAACATCAATGACAAAAAGAAAAATGTAGATAGATTAATATACATATGGTTATCAATAATCTATCAAATAAAATAAAATAAAAATAAATAAATAAATCTAGCATCACTTAATTTCCTATTTAAATTACTGTAAAGATGTGTACTGTAACTGTTATGAAATAAATTCTGTGCAAATCTAAAAGCTCAAAAGAAAAAGCAGATAGCTCTGTACAAAGTCTATGCACCTCTCTTCACATAATGTTGAAATATAAAATAAATGAATAAAGCTTAGTTACTTGCACTAAAGTTATAATTAAGTTAAATATAATATGGTTAATTTTCATGAGTTATTTAAGTTACGTTTTTAAATAAAGTAGGTTATATATCAATCTAATATTGTAAATAAAAAAAATACTTATCATAAATTTGTGGGGTGTCCTCGTGGTGTAATGGTTAAAGTGATGGACTGCGGAATCGTAGTAAGCGAGTTTGTACTCCAGTCGTGCTATTATGTTGACTTTCGGGCAAATACCCTTGGGAAAGGTATAAACGCCCTTACCCTCCCAGCTATGGGTTAAATAGTACCACTAATGTCCTTCGAGGAGAATGGCTTTGGCATTAAATAATCTACAAAGGTTGATATGCCATTAAACAAAGAAACCAAACCAAACCATAAATTTGTACAGAATTAAAAAATATATAATTCTAGATGAATAAAGAATAGGATACAAAGTATAAATGTTAAAATAGATAAGTAAATGAATAAAAATCATGACTTCTCTTATTTACTTTAAAAATATACCATTTTCCAGGAGAAACAACTTACATCAACTCTGCGTATATACTGGGTATAGTTTGGAAGAAGTGAAGGATGATAAGGATGAATAGAAAAAGAGAGTGTCATGGAATTTCATGCTCTCAACACGACTGGACGATGATGATACAAATATTAAATATATAACTTGTAAATAAATAGTTTGTAGATTATAGTTTAAATAAGCCTAAGTTCATTTCTTTGCACACAGTTGAATGGTTTCAAGTACTTCTATCTAACACTAATAATTCTATAAATAATTTTTTTAACATAGTGAAATGGTTTCAAGTATTGCTATGGAATATTAACAATTCAATTTAACACCAGTCATTTGTTTGCACACAGTTAAATGTTTAAATATTTCTGTTTGACAGACAAGTATGACCACTCTGAGTCAGAGTGGACCTGGGAGTAATGGTAATGAAGGGGTACTCCACATTCCTTAAAGCTCACAGAATAGAGCCTGACCATCAGATGGATTAGTGTCTTACTTAGGATATTTCTTAGAAGTGTCTTATCCCTTTGTAAGGAAGCACTTGCCATATTCTATAGCCTTAGCCAACTGGGCTGGTAGCTTAGTAGGAATTTGTTTTCATGTCTACATTTAGATACGAGTGCTGATTGTTTATTTAGAAGTTTTTTTTTTTGTTCGATTATTTAAAAAAATTAACATTTCCATGGGAGTACCTTTATAATATCATGATTTCAGGCTGAACCAGTTCACCATCTCTGTCAACATATTCTTGGAATCTTCCTCAGATTCTCAGTACATCAGTTCTGATTTTCTAAAAAATATCCTTCCATAAAAATGTTAAATTTTTTTTAATCAACTTTAAACCAAAATAGACATTTTCTTAATCAAATTAAATTAGAAAAAAAATTAATAGTGTTTGTATTGTCCTAAATTTGGATTCTTTAAACTTGAAATGACAGAAATTCATTTTGGTTGTATTGTTTTGAATAGTCATCACTTTTTTTTTCTGAATGACAAAAAGCCAACAGATGAATTCATTTGGAATGATTTCAACTTATATTCTTATTTCTTTAAAAAACAAAACAAAAATCAACTTGTTTGTCAGTTATATAAAATTTACCCTAAAAAACATTTCTCTAGTCAGATAGTTGTATTATAAACATATTCATCTTGCTGCGGCTTGATAATTCTTTCAATCACAACATACCAAAATTATATATTCCACAAACTAAAATTTTAGGGGAAAGAGAAAGCGAATGATATACACTTAAATTGAACCTAGAATGACAGAAAGATATATATATGTTTAACAGACAAAATATATTTATATACACAATTTACAATACAGTTTTAGTTGCCTAATGTGGAAAGTGTACTGCATTGTGTTCAACTAATATAGTTTTTTTTTATTAGAGACTTTGGTATATGCATGTGTATATATGTGCTACTTGACTACAAACTATTTATTTACCCAACCCCTCTACTATCAGAAAGATGTGACACAAGGTTAATTTTTGTTTTAAGTGATGACTGAAAGTGATGGTATCAGCAGCCACTCTTCATTTCTCTCACTGTGAAAGTTTGTATGTTCTCTTTGTATCTTGATCATGTTTGGGTCCAAATATTTATACATTGGTTTGGTTTCTTTGGCAATGGCATGTCAGCCTTTGTGAATTATTTAATGCCAAAGTCACCCTTTTAGAAGATTGGTTGATTGGTTGGGTTTGATAGCAAATCAACCTTTGTAGGTTATTTAATGCCAAATCCATTTTTATACAAATAAACAGTTCTATTTCAAACAATTCAGTTTAGCATGAGTTGATAGTTTAATTTTCAAAAACATTTCTATTTCAAGCAATTCAGTTTAGTCAAACAGTTCTAATTCAAACAATTCAGTTTAGCGTAAGTATACTGTTTAGTTCTATTTAACCTATAGATAAGACCCTATCAGGTGCTATCACTCTGGGACAGAGTAGACCTGGGAACAATGACAATGATGGGGTACTCTGCATTCCCCAAAACTCCAGCATCACTGGAACCTCACTGTCAGATTGTTTTATGTCATATCCAGGACACTTGTTTGTGGGGGTGTCTCGCCCCTATGCTGAGGTGCATTTGGTGTATTCTGCAACCCCAGAGGACTGGGTAAGATGCAGAGTTAAATGTAAAAAACGTTTTATTTCCAATAATTCAGTCAAGCATAAGTACACAATTTCAATGTCAAAACAGTACTATTTTAAACATTTCAGTTTAGTATAACTACACAGTTCAAATGTTAAAACTGTAAGCTCAAGAAACCACAGTTTAGTTCTATTCTACAGGGTGGAACGATAAAATTGTCATCCTAAAGAAAACAACACTACAGATTTATTTTAAAACTTTTATTGAAAAAATCAATTCAGGTAACTTGATTATGTAGTAGAGCTGACATCTATTCAATGTAGCCACCTTCAGCCTCAATCACCGCCTTGATATGGATCCGGAACTGGGAGCATGCCTTTTCCACAAGCGCCAACGGGAGCTTGGCGAACACTTGGTGGATGGTGGCGATCAGGCTGGCTTTGGTGTTGTGGGAGGTCATGTTGGTGATGTTCTCGACATATGACCAAACAAAGTAATCCAGTGGGTTCAGGTCGGGGGAGGAGGGGTGCCAGTGAGAGAAGGGTACACTTTGGTGTTGACTTTCAAGCCGACTTCAAAGATGTGAGGTGGCATGATGTGGCCCTAACTTGGAACCACACCAAAGACCATAACCGCAGCCGGAAACTTTGTTTTCATCACCCTGGACACGTCCCTGTTATTCGTGGCTATCCAGATTTGCATTTTGAGGGTGCTGGCAATGCTCCTGTTGTCATAACTTGGATCGGTAGAGCGCATGAGTTGTACAGCGGAACATCTCCAATCTCACTCACTGAACATTGTGTCACTTTCAGACTAGATAGAAGGCTCCTATCGCTCTTGGGATTTGTACACAACTGGCCAACTAGTAGATGGTCTGCAACAAAAAAAGAAAACTGGTTTTCATTTGATGGAAATGGAATTATGTCGTCTTTTCTAGGGTGACAATTTTATCGTTCCACCCTGTAGATCCTCAGCTGACTGGGTAACCTTGCAAAAGAAAAGCAGTGATACTATTAAACCCATAGCTGGAGGATAAGATGGTTCATATATTTTCTAAGGGTAATAATCCAAAAGGTCAAACTTGCTTACCTCAACACCACAGTCTAGCACTTTAGCCATCATGCCATCGAGATTCCCCAATGTAAAACATATATGATAATGAAACAGATATAAAAGTGCAGACAGCAATATATTTAATGACATTCCATGAATTTCCATTTTCTTAGATATATTTTTATTTTATTATTAGTTTTTATTATTTAATACTATATTCATTAAAAATAATAATCAAGTTGTTTTGAATTTTTTTAACTCAATTTAAAAAAAAAATGCCTCAAACTTCATCTAGCTTAGGGCTTCAGCAGGTGAAAATCCAGTCCTGGTTATGTACCTTAACAGATCACAGTCTGCCCAACTATTTACTGATAGTTGATTGGAATGTAATTGAATTTAGGTTTTTCCCAAAAGTAGTAGCCCTATGTGAAATGCAAACAGCCTCATCCAGGGTTTTGAACTCTTAGCCCATTTTTTATGATATCCATTTTTATGGTATCTTTTATGTGCAGGTGTCTTCTTAAAAGTGAAATAACATCACAAATCATAGAATCATGTATCAGATGTTCATGTTAGCATTTTATAGTACAAGGTGAGGTTGACACATATATTGAAGCTCATTCATCTTTATCCATTTTCTGGCTTTGTCTCTGTTTGGTCAGACAAAAATATTCTTTTCATATAGACTCTTTATGGATCAGATCAGCTTATCTTTCAACTAGTCCCCAAAATTACGTTTTTGTATTTCAAAATTCTTTCTATTTACTACCAGCTGCTCTAACAAAATGGGTCACAAAGAGATTTTGATTGGCAGAAGCATTGATCAAACATTTTGACCGAAATTTCTTAAGCTATTCTCAGTCTTCCACAGTACCCTCTGTAGTTTCTTTTGTTGATTTTTTTTCAATTAAAATGATTAGTAACTTCTTTTATTTATTAGGTTGAACCAGCAGTTAACCACAAAACTGTTTGTATTGTATTTTGCTTATAATGGATATTGTATAAGCAATTAAATCCATGGAAGTATAAATAAATATACATAGATTAATCAATATGTAACCTAATGAAGAACAAAATGCAAGACAAATATGATTTTGCATACTCTGTCTTTTTATATTGTGAATTGAATTACCATGACCAGAAATTCTCAATATAATTCCTCTAATAAAAAAAGAAAAAATTTACATCTATGTCCTTGCCCTTGAGGTCATAATAATTATGCAGATGTGTATTTCTAATACTCTTGGGAAAATGTGGCTCTGGAGGTGACCGTATCCTCTGTAAAGAGTACGGATGTAACTTACAAGACACATTCAGGTTAATTGGCTGCACAATTACCATGACTAGTTAATTTGGTGTCACTTGTGTGTGATATGGACTGTTGGCTCAGTTGTAGAGATTCAGCTCTGCAATCTGTGGTCACTGGTTCGATCTTCAGTGATGGAGATCATGGTATACACTGCTGATGAGACCTAATAACGTCAAAACAGCTGTCCAGTGTTTCCATATGTCATGCGTATGTGTATGCCAGATTTTCTGGTCATGGTAATTCAATTCACAATATAATTCCTCAACTAAAAAAAGAAAAAATATACATCTGTCTTTTTATGTTGATTGATTTTATGACATGTCAACCCTTGCTGGGTTACTTTTTGCCAAAATCCCTTTAAGAATTACGGTTTTCAATTATATAAAGCAAAAAATGTATTTTCACACACATTTTAAACTGGTAAACAATTCATATTTAGTTGCAATATCAATGTTTTAAGACTTAGTATCCTAAAGAAGTTCCCTTTTTTTGAAACACTATCTTAATTAGTTATATTTTACCAGTAGACAGGACTCAAACAAGTACTAATACTCCAGATCAGAATGGACATTGGAATAGAAGCAACAAGGTTGCAACTCCACCCTCTTCAGTCTTTCAGATCTGGAGCCTTACCATCAGAATGGTTAAGTTCTTGAGCTAACAATACAGACAAATTACAATGTACAAGTTTAAAGAAATTGCTGTAGTGGGCAAAGAAAGTTGAGAATAGATACAAATATATATATATATATATATATACAAAAGCTAGTCCTCATGGCATTGATGTTAATGTAATGTAAACTAGTTCATGTGTGTATAATTTGATTGGCATGTAGACTGAGGGAGGAAGTGATGCATGCAAGGAAAAATTGGGAGAATCTAAGAATGGATTATCAACAGTGCAGTTCCTTTTCCTCAATTCTTTCTTTGAGGAATTGGATCAAGGTGTATAATTCCACCTTTCAAGTTCACTATTGTTTTCACCATACTAGGTGGGCACTTTTTGTCACAGACGAAGTCAATGACTCTCTTCCAACTGCCATTTACACCACAGTTTGTATATATCAATTTAGAAGTCAATTTATTTGTTAACTTCGACAGGAAAGCAAGTCAGAAAATAGCAATATGTGTCTGGGCCTGTATTACTTCTTATAAGATATTCAAACATTCTCTTTAGATAATGCATTTTCATGTTTTACACACAAATCATTATGATTTTTTAATTAAGACTGATAATTTCCAGAGTATATTAGATTTTATAATGAATTTGCTTGAACCTTCATCAATTTCAAAATACAAAAGGTAACTATTTACTTTATTTCTGACTACAGTCCTCATCTTTGTTGTTTTAATTACCTTTTGGCTGCTATACTCTACAGTCTTCTTTGGGTAGCCTTTGTTTCTTTAAAACAGGATTAAAAATAAGTTGTTTTTATTTGTAAATAATAATCTTTATGAATCAAGTTTACTCCAGGTACCACTACTATTTCTAATTTAAGTAAATGTCTACTACTGTTTTATTTGCACCGTTTTTATTTGTAAATAATAATTTATAAGATATTTGATAAATCAGGTTATTAACTAAGAAAAAAAAGGGAAAAGAAAAATACATCAGAAAAAGGTGTAAGAGTATAGTTGTCAAAATGGGATTAATGACATCAAGATGAAAACAACCGTTCAAAATAATGTAAATAACTCCTCATCTCAGAAATTTAGACAGATATAAAGGACAAGTTTTGCATATTTCTTGAACATGTCCAGACAAATAATTATATTGGTTTGCCTTTTTCTTGAACTTTGCTTTATATTAAAAAAATGACTGTTCCATTCATTATCTCAAAACCAACATTTAAAATTTACATCTAAATCAATCTTCAATCAAATGATATGTATTATCCAATCAGCAGAGAGATTTTTTTTTACAAAAAAAAACAATTTCATTCAGTTCAGAGGATAATCTCTTACCCCCATCCTGTCAATGACAGTTTACATTGTCTTCTCATCTTTTTGTAGATGTTGACCTCGAGGTCAAACATTTATTTCAAAATATGTATTCACACTGACTAGCCTACTACATAATAAAATATTAGTGGAGGTGCCCATGGTGTAATGGTTATCGTCATAGAAAATGGACATGGCGACACGAGTTCAAATCCTGAACAAGACTGATTGCATTTCACATAGCACTAATACCCTTGGGAAAGGTATGAATCCAATTATTCTCCCTCCAGCTATGGGTAAATAGTAGGGCAAACTGTGTTCTTCAGCCTTGGTGAGGCAACTAGTCTAGGAGAAGGAAAACTCTGAATTCAAACCTGTTAAATTCTGCTTAAAAATTGACCTTGTGTCATATCCTGCCGAGCAGAGGTGTTGGGTAAATATGATATATTCAAATCAAACATTGAGTCGTGAGAGCACAAATACATTTTATATTTTGATAGAACCTTTGAAAACATTGAAAGCCAAGAAATGTACATTGAGAAAATTAATTGTCTATTCAAATTATGAAGCAATTTATTTAAACATTTTTTCATTAACATTTGAAATGAGTTGTTCCAACATCTCTTTTCTTGTTGTTATTTTAGGAGAGCAGCAATTTGTAAATAGTGGATTTAAATGGATTTGAGTTGAAAAAAACAATGTGATAAATATTGGCTATTATAGAAACACAAGCTTTTCCATAAAAAAAATGATGCAATTCAATATTTTATATACATATCCCTATCGGATGCAATTCATATTTCATATACATATCCCTATCGGGTTATATTCATTTTACTATCTCTCATTATATTCATGCTTCTCACTATCAGCAGTCATCTCTAATATATTTTTCATTTTATATATATATATATATATATATATATATGTGTGTGTGTGTGCATGTGTGTGTGTGTGTGTGTGTGTGTTTGTGTGTGTGTGTGTGTGTGTGTTGCTTTGCATTCTTACAGTTAATGCAACACATAATCACCAGTTTTTGTTAGCTAGAACTAGTGTACCAGTTTTTGATCTTTTTCAAAGCTACGATGGCTACCCTAAGTTGGTGTTCATGGAGGTGCTCGTGGTATAATGGTTGTCATCATAGGAAAATGAAACGGTGAGATGAGTTCAAATCCTGAAAGAGGCTGATTGCATTCCACATAGCATTAATACCATTAGGAAAGGTATGAATCCACTTGTTCTCCTTCAAGCAATGGATAAATAGTTGGGAAACCTGAGTTCTTTTACCTTGGTTAAGTTGCCAGTCAAGGAGAAGGAAAACTCTGAATCCAAAATTATTAAACTCTGCTTAAAAATTGACCTTGAGTCATATCCTGCTTATGTGGAGGGGTCAGTAAACACATACAGGCAGGCCTAAGAACCAATTTGCTCTGGCTACTCCCCCGACTCCCTAAGTACAGATACACACAAAAAGGAAAAATGAGATAAATATCTATGTTTATATTAGGTAATGGGTTTCAGTGTAAGAAATGGACCTGGTGAACTGAGTTCAAATCCTGCTTGCATTTCCTACAATGATAACCATTACACCATGGTTGCCTCCACTGTATTTTATGTGAGATCTCTGTTGTCATCTTTCTGGTGTCATGAGTTAGAAATAATAATAATGATTATTGATCAAAATCTTAAAAATATCAAATCAGTAAAAAAGAACTCCAATATTATGATGCATCTGAGTAGTCTGAGTTTTCAAAACATAGTTTATTGAAATGGCAGCGAAGTGTGCCAAGTTCATCTGTTGACCAGTGACACTATGTAAATGAAGAGGTTTATATTTAAAAAGAAGTTAAAAACACTTATTTGGCAGAGTGACAAACAAGAGCTGCCCAGGTTGTCTTCTATCATAATAATTTTAAAGCTGATATTGAAACCTCAGAATTAAGAAAATAAAACTGAAATATTTGGCAAGAGATTTGAGAAGATAAGTTGACATATATTTAAAATCATGTTTCTCTGCTTTTCTAATGAATAAAATTGAATTAACTATGAAAAATCTTTCTAATGAAGTTTCTGCTTATGTTTGTGAATATTTGTACAACATATCTATGATTTGCAATCTAAGGGGAAGTCAGTGATTATTTTTAAACATTACAATAACATGATTTACTGAAATGGCAGAAAAACCTGTTAACTGGTAACACTCTGTAAACAAAGATGTTTATATTTTAAAGGGATTTTAAAACTTGACAGTGTGACAAAGAAGACCTGCACTGGATATATATATATATATATATAAAGTAAAGTTGGCAACCTTAGTTGAAGGCTACCTGAAGGCTACCTGAAGGCTCCTTTTTCAATAGCTTCTACACTGAAGTGTAAGGGAGGGTGCTATTCCTTTCCCTGGATTGCTTGACTTTACCTTTGAAATGTACCTTATAATGCTGAGTGTTAAGCAAGGAGATATCAAGTACCACTTTTTGAGTCTTTGGTATGAGTCGACCTGAGGTTAGATCCCAGTCTCTCAGGCCATTGGCGAACACTCTACTACTAAGCCAATGGGTTGGTTGAGTTACAGATTGTGAGGACAGAAATGTAGGTGAATCATTTGGTTGGTTAAGGTTCCATTGGCATGGAACAATACTTGAACATTGAAGCAACAATTTTATTCATTGACTTCTCAGGGCTTTTGACTTCATACACAGAGGGCAGATGGAGCAAGTACTTCTCACCTATGGCCTCCCCAAAGAAACTGTCATAGCCATAATGATGCTATATAAAAACATGAAAGTAAAAGTCCACTCACCGAATAGAGACACAGACTACTTCGACATTGTAGCAGGTGTGCTATAAGGAGACACATTAGCCCCATACCTCTTTATCATCTGCCTAGACTATGTGCTTAGAACATCTATTGATTTAATGAAAGAAAACGATTTCAAGCTGGCAAAGGAAAGTAGCAGAAGATACCCAGCACAAACAATTATGAATGCAGACTACATCGATGACATAGTGCTTCTGGCAAATATACTCACCCAAGCTGAAACCCTGCTTCATAGTCTGGAATGAGCCGCTGCTGGCATAGGCCTCCATGTCAATACAGACAAGACAGAATACATGTACTGTAATCTAAGAGGCTACATCTCCACTCTAAAGGGTGAGCCTTTGAAACTAGGAGACAAGTTCACCTACCTAGGAAGCAGTATATCATCAGCCGAAAAAGACATCAACACACGACTAGCAAAAGCATGGATAACTATCAATAGGCTCTTGGTCATATGGAATGGTTGTGTCGATACTGCTATATGGATGCAGTACATGGATGCTAACAAAACACATGGAGAAAAAGCTTGACGGCAATTACACAAGAATGCTGTGAGCAATATTGAACAAATCCTCGAGGCAACACCCCAGAAAATAGCATCTGTACAGCCACCTACCTCCTATCATGAAAACTATCAAAGTTAGATGAACCAGATATGCGGGAGAAGTAATGACGAACTCATAAGTGATATACTCCTATGGACCGCTTCACATGGACGAGCAAAGGCAAGACCACCAGCTAGAACCTATATACAACAGCTCTGTGCTGATACAGGATATAGCCTTGAAGACCCACCTGGAGCAATGGACAATAAAGACAAGAAGTGAGAGGGGGTCAGGGAGATCCATGCTGGTAGCGCAACATGATGATGAAAACTTGAAGGGCAGATAAGAGAACTGGAGAGATATAATGAAGAAAGGAACGAGTTACATTTTTTTATAATCTGTAAAATCACATGTTAGAGATGGACTGCCTCTAAAAACAAATTCTCTTTTTGACCACTAGAGTAGTATTCACAAAAAGTGGTTGGTTGGTTGGTTTGTAGGTTGGGTTGGTTGGGTTTTTATGGCATATTAACCTTTGAAGGTTATTTAATGCCAAACCGATTTTTATGCAAATAATCAGTTCAATTTCAAACAATTCAGATTAGCATAAGAATAAATGTTGTTTACACATGGTTAGATGTTAAAAACAGTTCCATTTCAAGCAATTCAGTTTAGTATAAGTAAGCATTTTAGTTCTATTTGGCCCATAGATAGGACCCTATCAGGTTCTACCACTCTCATTAAATTTAAGTTACTCTAATACTTTGAGAAAAGAGGAGTTTAATAGCATTAAAATAAAGTGGGGGTAAGGGAACATGAGCTAAAATAAATAAAAATTTTGGGATCATTTTAGTTTGAAAAATCAGTTGATGTCAACTGTTGATAATAACAAAAAAAAACAGGATGAGCTACAGAGGGTTAGGAGAGAGTGGTAAGATATGGATATTAGGTAAATCTGATAAATCCTTGTATTAGAATGAAATTATTGGTAAACCCTCTCCTACCCTGTTATATCCCTATCAATTAACATTAATGAGTATGTCTGATTCCTCATATTGGACACTATATTGGACACTATTGTGACGGGGTAAATATGCTAACTAAGTAGTCACCACAAGCAGTGGTCTACCTTCTTCATGCTGCTGGCGAGTATTGTATTTTGTTTATGTAATAAAGATTCCCATTTGATTTCCAACCTCCGTTTTGGTTACTTCTCATTCAGTAACCTTTGATTAGGTTACAACATACCCCCATAATAATTTACACCAGGAAAAGCCTAGATATAAAGATGAGGATAGATAAATATGTACAGAAACAGATAGATATGAACAGACTATGGACCGAGAGACAGATATAAATAGATTATCAATTGAGAGATAGATATGAACAGACTACAAATAGAGAGATAGATATAGAACAGGATAGATATAGAACAGATTATTGATCAATATATAAAACAGTTCTATTTCAAGCAATTCATTTTAGCATCAGTCACTTGTTTGCACTCAGTCTAAATGCCAAACCATTCTATTTGACCTATAGATAGGACCCTATCAGGTGCTACCGCTCCAGGCCAGAGTGGACCTGGGAGCAATGGCAATGAAGGAGCACTCTGCATTCCCAAAACTCTTGCATTACTGTTTAATGTTTTGTTTAGTGCCATATCCAGGACACTCATTAGTGAGAGTCTCACCCCTCTGCAGAGATGCAGTGTATTATACTACTGCCCCAGCCAACTGGGCTCTATATATGCAAGCTTGCAGCTTTAATCAGAACAGAAGGAACTGAAATGAAAGACTTGAATATGAATTCAAGTCTGTGAAGAACATTTTTGGAATAATGAATTGCATGTTTCCTAAAACTTCTCTTAAACTTTTGAAAGTATTTTATACTAGAGTACTTATTTGTGGTGTGTGAAATATCAAGAATCCAGTCAAAGACACAGCAAGACCTGCAGATGAATGTCAAAAAACTTTTCTACTGATTTTACTTTTCTAAACATTGTCTACTATACAATTTTTGTTGTTGCTTAAAAATTCACACCAAGTAGTTACAAACTGTTATATGTTAATGTTATTTGTTACCAAACATAATGAATATGTTATGTTTTATAAAAGATAAAGCCACAAAATACAAAAGAAGTTTAGCATTTAATGGAGTTATTACTGCTTTGTGAAAATTTTCATGGACTCTTGTAGAGAATTATTCAAATAAACTCTGAAAAAATAAACAAAAAGGATTCTGTGCTTAAGAAGTAGTTTTTCTTGCTGTTGTTGATCCCTTATCCCACTTTAATCAGTTATTCCCTAATCATAATCCTCATTCCCATCTTACAATTTATCCGGACATATTTGTTTAAAAAAACTTTGATGTGTATTTATCCAACCCCTCTGTCATAAGCAGAATGCAACACAAGATCAAGTGGCATAAAGCTGGTTTGAATTATGACTTTTCTTTCTTCTAGACTGGTTTCCTTACCCAGGCAAAAGAACCCAGTTTGCTCTATTATTCCTGCATAGCAGGAAGAAGATAAAAAGGAATAATGACTTTCCTAAGGGCATTAACCTGAAGTGAAAGGCAAACAGCCTAGTTCAGGTTTTGAACTCGGTCACCTGTTCCATTTCCTACAAATAGAACCATTATGCTAAGCATGTATTTGTGAGCAAGTAAAGCCACTTATTAAGAATCACTGTTGGGTAAGATAGACTCATTGGCCATTATGGTTATAGCTAATTTGATCATCAGCCAGTGCTCCACACCTGGTGTCTTCTAAGACACAAAACTAAGCTTCGTAAATACCTATTAGTAAACTGGTCATTTTAGTTACTGTTGGTGATTTTGATTGGATTCTTATTGAGTACTTCTTAAAGCTGGTTCCATGATAGCTTTAGCTTAGACCAACTAATTAAGAACTTTTGAAACCAAATTCAGACCATAAAAACATACAGAGTAAGCACAAAAGTAACTCTCAGTTTAAAGAGATATTGATACTTAAAATGCAAAGTTCTGTAAATAAACTTTTCAAATTTATTACAAGAACATAATGATTAGCAGTTATTTGAGTGCAGCCAGCAGTGTTTTGTTGTTGAGGTGATGTCTCTCTCCTAGCATACATTGTGTTTGCTTTTAAAAGAAGATCTACTGGCCACCAAGTTTGGTTGAAAGTGTACAAGCCATGGGTCAGCTCTATGAAAAGAAACAAAACAAACTGAAGAATGAAATTGTATGGATATGTTTATTGATGACAAATTCTCTTGATCCAACCAAAGGGTGGCATGTGTAACACTTAGCTCTTCATCTTAAGTCAAGTAGACACCCATAATGGGGAAAAGATGGACAGCGGATGCAGACTTAATCAGTTTTCTCTCTCATTCATTGGCAAATAGCCAATTCCTTACTCTGCCATATTCTTTTTGTGACCAGCTACAGCCTGTCTGAAGTTATGCAAATCAATGGCTCAAAAAACTCCAGACCAATATTTGTCAAATTTGAACTTGTTAATTTCCACCCTTTTTAAAAAGTCTAATTAAATTTTCTGACATATTTAATGGTCAGTTTTTGATATATTCAGACTTTATGAAAATGGACTGATTGAAGTTAGTATGCAGATTAAACTAATATTTGCTTAAGGCCTCTGAAATCTAATAAAATAACAAAAAAAATATCTTTTCTTTTTGTCTATATATTGAAACAAGGGTAAAAGGAAGAATTGAACGAGTGCTAAAAAACAGAAAATAACAAAGTTATTGAGTCAGGGGAAGTTCACTTTTAAGATATTGAAGGAGCTTTGTGGAGATCATTGGATGATTAAGAAGGCTGTAGAAAATATAAGTTGAGAACATGAAACAAAGAAAAAGCTTTAAGAATTTTCTTCCGCAAGATGGAGTTAGAGGGAAACAACCACTTCTGATCTCTGCTCAGATCTTTGAAAAGGCTGGAATTGAAAGAGTCAAGAAGAACAAAAGGTGTTGAATACTTTGTGAACTGATATCAGTAAAAAATCACCTAAGCAACCTCCAATCCCTAAATCAAAAATATTTTATATACATAAAATTTGACTTTTCTAAAGTAAATTTCACAGACAAATCTTGACTAACACTTGATGGATCTGATGGATGGGCCAAAGGATGGATTTTGTCCAATGCAGGTGTGCCTATGGCTAAAAGAAGGCAACAAGGAACCAGTAGTGAGATGATAGGGACTGTAATTGTTGACCCAACCATTATTGGACCATTTAAAATCAATAAAAGAGTTAAACTGAACAACTATTGAGATTTTGAGGATAAGTCTTTCTTTGCAGTCTCACAGTTTCAAAGTAAAGTGTGTATTCATATGCAACAATGCTCCTTCTCATGCATCTAAGTTTATCCATGAATTCTTTGAGCATAGAATATTTACAGGTGTGGAGATTATGAAATGGCCATCATCAAGTCTTGATCTGAATCCAATCAAGAATCTATGGTCAGTTGTGAAGATGAAATTATATGAAGATGGCAAACAATATAACTGCAAAGCAGACCTATTGGAAGCAATTAAAACTACTATGTTGGAAATTGAAAGTGCCCATGGTGTAATGATTATCATCGTAGGAAATGAACACGGCGACACGAGTTCAAATCCTGGACGAGACTGATTGTATTTCACATACCACTAATACCCTTGGGAAAGGTATGAATCCAATTATTCTCTCTCCAGCTATGGGTGAATAGTAGGGCAGACTAGGTTCTTCAGCCTTGGTGAGGCAACTATTCTAGGAGAAGGAAAACTCTGAATTCAAACCTGTTAAACTCCGCTTAAAAAATTGACCTAGGTGTTGATCAATTTTTGATGATTTTATTTTATTTTATTATTTCATTAAATGTAGTTATTTGGTTTTGCTTAATAACTTCTAATGGCAGTTTTTGCTTTCAGATTAGATCAAATAGATTCAATAACTTGAGTAAAACATATTGATATTACCTAAAATTTTTACTCAGGCTTTTTTGTATCATCTGAATTGATTGTTTAAAATTTGACAATTTTTTTCAAACTAAATTTCAATCATTGAAGTTTATATATATTGTTTAATAACTTCAGACAATGTGTATAGTGGATGATAGGCAAACCTAATCATCTCAGCTCTGTGCCATACTTAATCTATTATACTCTTGACTGTTTTCCTGAATATATGAGGTCCTGGCTTCCAGAAAAGCAAATCATTTTTCCTGCATGGACCCTGAGAATTAAAGTACTTTGAAAAAACGATACCCTTGTCTACTGACCTCTGACCTATCTCATGCTGAAGGCTTGAGTTTATCATGGACATTAAAAAACTAACCTTTTCATCCCAATTAAGAAACTCTTCTTTTTCTATTTTATCATTTATTAAAATTGTCTAACCTCTTTAGCCATCCTTTTAATGCTTATATTAATATTCATATACATATATACATATACACTATACCTATATGCATACATACTCATATCAATATGCTCACACCAACATACATATACAAAGTACACCCAGGGATAGAAGAGCTTATAATTTCATAATGGTGAGTTCATATTTTAACTAGATGGTGCATTTTGCTGCGGACAGAGACAAAGTGCTGGATTGGAGGTGCAACAGTGGTCAACATGTTACAAAGTTCAAGAATTGTTTTTTTCCAATGGGGATAATTTCAAGAAGTTATTTGCCTTGTTTTACCATCAGTTTAAATGATTTGAAAAAACTTTATCGCAACGGTTGTTGCCAGTGTTGAGTTCACATATTGGTTATATAGGCTGCAGTCCAGGTGCCCCAAGACCAGAGGGTGCCTCCAAGGGTCTTTTTGTCTTTGGTTCTTGATGATACAAAAACTTATAACAACAGAGGAGATTTATTTATTATCAGATTTAATGAGTCACCTTTGAAGTAATTTAAATCCCTTTATAGTATTTGGTTTGGTTTGGTTATGTTTGGTTTCTTTGTTTGATGACATTTCAACCTTTATGGCTTATTTAATGCCAAAGCCATCCTTGTTGATCAATAGTTGTACTATTTAACCCATAACTGAGGGAATAAGGTAATTCATACCTTTTTCAAGGGTATTAGTCCGAAAGTGAATGTAATAGAATTACTTGAGTTAGAATTTGCTTACTTTGATGTTACAGTCCAGCATGTTTGCCATTATGCCATGGGGACCCTTGGGAGTATTTGGGTTCCCTCTGGTTGGAGTATTGGAGAAGGTATTTTCAATTTAAAGGAACCTTTTTTTAATAGATATTAGAAAGAGAGCAAGCATACATATTGAATAGGTCTCAAATTTTCTCAGTGTAGGGGCCTCTTATAACCTAAATCTAGTACTGGTTGTTGCAAGAACTGATAAAGATTATTCATATGATATATGTTTAGACAGTTGGGAAATTTTAGGCACATTAATATATGCAGGAATCAAGCAACTTTATGATGCATCAATCAACTAACTGCAAAAGAGTCTTTACACTATCAAGATATGGTATAATGGCTTTGATCATAGAAAATGAACTCAAAACCTGGATGAGGCTTGCTTTTCACTTTGTGTTGATCCACTTGGGAAAGGCCTGAATTCATTTCTTCTTCTTCCACCTATGAGTAAACAGTTAGACGGATGGTGATCTTGAGCTTTCAAAAGTTAACAGTCTAGGAGAAGGAAAACTCTTCTGCTTATGTTATATACCCTACCTAAGAACATAAATAAGTATGTTCCATTCTTCATAAATATGTTGAACACTATTGTGAGGGGGTGAAAATATACTAAGTAGTCACCACCACTAGCAGTTACCATCTTCACACTGCTGGCAAGTATTGTATTTTGTTTATGTTATAAAGATTTCCATTTCATTTCCAACTTCCATTTTGGTTATTTCTCATTCAGTAACTTTTTTGTTGGATTATAAAAGCATGTAAGTAGAATTTGTGTCAAGTCCTGGTGAAGGGTTTGGATAAATTCGTACAAATTTGGCTTTGTCAGTATCTTAAGTAGTTTTGTAAATTTAAAAAAATATGTCTTTTGTAATCACTCCATGTAATTTATATTATATAATAATGATATAATTATAGTAATATAATGATAGAAATATTTGTGACTGCTAAAGAGAAAACCAAAATGTTTTAGGTTTTTATACTACAAGGAATGCTCCAAAAGTAAGGCCTCCTATTTAGTTCCATGAAAGCTATTAAAGATAAAAAGAGGACTATAACATAGTTTATTAGAGCAAGTTTTCAGCTATCAAACACTATTTTTCCATATATGAATGACTGCATTTCTAAGACAAACAGTTATTTACAGTATTGGATACTCCAAAAATAATGCCTCCTAAATATTTTACTGACACTACAGAAGATACAGTAACACAATAACTCTATTAGATAGAGAAAATTTTCAGCTATAAAACTACATTTTTGTTAGTAATGAACAATCCATGAACTTGTTGGATTGCCACAGTTATAAAGATCCATATTAATACAAAAGCTTCTTTTCAGGAAGGAGTGAAAGATTCAAATTCATGTTTTAGTTATATAGTTATATCTGTTATATCAACAATTTGGATGATAAAAAACTATGTTCAGCATAAATGCAGAAGTAACATAGCCATACATGAATACGGGAAATAGAAATATTCATACCAGTGCGCAAAACATTCATAATGTCCATAACGCACATAGATAACATAGGAATCCCGAAATACGAAAAACACTTACGACTTCTTAGTTCAGGTACAAAACTTTTTATTACCTTTGAGTTAAAAGGTTTTTCGACATAAGGAGAGAGATACTATCTTTCTATGCTGACTTTTCCATCTGCTCCAAACCATATGTGACACCTGCCGCCAGGCCTCGGCGAGCAAGCTAAAGTCAACCGTCTTCTTCCAAAGCAAAACTCAACTAACTGACTTTTTTCAAAATCCCCAAAATCCTCCGTGCGCACTTCCGGTGCATGACATCATTCACACCCCCTAGTCCTATTTCCTATCTGGGGTTTTATTTTGGCATCTCTGAATGACACATCCTCCCCGTGTGCACGTGAACACCTGCGCTCATGTTTGCACCTAACTAACCCATGCACTGAGCCGAAAGGTTCTCAGCCTAACTAAACCCAAAGGCAAGATATATAAAACAAAATCCCTTGGCCATTATATTACACCGATCTCATTTGATTATCAACCAATTGTGTGCAAACACATTATTATTTCACTCCTTGCAAGTTTTTCAGATCAGCTTAAACTGGTGGTCTTTCACTGAAGTCTGAATGACTGCAAGTCTCCTCAGGTCTCAAGGACTCTTCTAAGTGTTGTAGCCAATCTCAACAATGCTGTAGTCTGTATAGTCTTGATCCTTCCTCTGATTTCCCATTCTCGTAACCCCTTTACAAGCCCTTGTTGACTGTTCCAAGCTAACAAGCAACAATTGGTATCAGTGTTCCCTTCATATTACATAGCTTTTTCAGCTCTCTGGCAAGATCCAAGTACTTGTCTATCTTTTTACTTTCTTTCATTTTCACTCTGTGGTCTGCTGGAACAACAAAATTTACAAGATGAGAAGTTTGGCCTTCTGGTCAGGATTTGGGTGATCAGTTTATTTCTTAAAATCTCAAAAGAATTTTATGAGTTTCATTTTCTAGGATGGATTCTGGTTTTTGTATATACCATAAGTTAGTACAGTCAAATTTCAATCTCTTACTCAATTCCTTATGAATCACTTTTCTCACCCAATTTGTACCATAGCCAGATACGGCTATGTGTGAAATGGACATATAATGTTAATATATATATAACATAGAACATAGGAATCTCGAAACATGAAAAACACTTACGACTTCTCAGTTCAGGTACGAAACTTTTTATTACCTTTGAGTTTAAAGGTTCTTCGACATAAGGAGAGAGAGGCACAATCTTTCTATTCTGGCTTTTTCATCTGCCCCCCATCTCGTGTGACACCTGCCCAAGGCCTCTGCAAGCAAGTGAAAGCCAACCATCTTCTTCTGAGGCAGGACTCAACTCTACTCACTGACTTTTTCAAAATCTTCCAAAATCCTCCTCGCAATTCCGGTGCGTGATGTCATTAGCACTGTGTAGCCCCATTTCCCATCTTGGGCTATTGTGACATCTCTGAGTGATATGTTAACTCCGCGCGCGTGTGTGTGAACACCTGTGTTAATGTTGCACCTAAATAATCCATGCACTGAGCCGAAAGGTTCTCAGCCTAACTAAACCCAAAGGCATAAAACGAAATCTGTCGGCCATTATATAACAATTTCAATCAAGTCTTGTACTCTTTTTGTGCCAGTTTATTAAATTTGCTAATTCTGTGATGAAACATTTCATCTATCTCATCACATAATCTACATTTGCTATTTTTATTGTGTTTAGCCAATTTTTGCTTTGACATAATTGGTCCATATAGAATTATTTTGTTTTGCTTTTAAAAATTCATCGTTTCCCATGACTTTATAAATTTGAAGTCTTCACTGCAATTCCAAAGTATATAATTCAGTGGTATCATTGCTATAACAATAAGTAGTGAGAATGAGTCTTCCTGAATGAGGCATTTTTGAATTTTTATTTCTGCTTAGTCATTCTGCTGCGAATTCCAGTTTCCCAGGGATTTTGTGATGAAGTTTCTGACTTTATTTGATATTTTGAACATTTTCAGGCATTCTATTGTTGGAGTTTTTGAGATCTTTTCAATGGCTATTTTTTTTTGTCTATCAATGCTATGGTTACATTTTTCTGCCTGTTTTTACTTCCTTGAAGATGTGATGATTTACATGTAGTTGGTCAGATGTTTCACTTGTTCTCTGGGGATATTCTTTTTTTTTTTTTTTTTTTTAAATAGTCCTGGGCATTCAAGGGAATAATGTATTTATTCTCTTCTCTGTGCAATTAAAATTTTACACACCATAGGCTAATGCATTATCGGTTTGTAGTTGCTGAGAATGGTTCCTTTTGGAGGGTTTTTGTGGATTAGAGTAATTTTCCACTTCAGGCTTTCTGGTATTCTTGTTTCTTTTTGGCATTTACTCATTTCTTGAGATGATCTGTTGGGTGTGGATATGATTTTTTAAAACCAGAATTCGTAGAATTTTCTAATTTTTTGCAGGGGAGTTCACTTTGTGAATCCAGGTTTATGATTACCTCCAGGCTCATTTTTGAGTCCTTACAATTCTTTCTTCATGTTATTTATTCATCTGGCCTTTCTGTTACTTACTCTCTGTTCCTATTACTTGCTCCAAAAATGTTTTGTTTCCTTTGCATCCAGTCATTCATTTGTCTCTATGGTTTCCCCACTAAATGGCTAGAAGAATTTTATTTCATTATTTTGGAATTTTTGTATTGCTTGCTTTTGTCTCATTATCTTGCTAGTCTTCCTTCTATCAAAATATGAATAGTTACTTGAAATCATATAATCAAGTTTGAATTATTTTAATTAGGAATAATTCCTTGAAGTTATAATTGCTTACAAGTGAGTATCATTACTTGAAATGATATAATTGCTTGCAAAAAACTTAAAGAAAAATTGAAATTAAAGAAAGGATACTATAAAAGAAAATATATTTGAAAAGACTTATTCTTCATGCACCTAAATAAAACAAATTTACAATGTCTAGCAAACATTTAAAAAATAGTTTCGTAAACATTTCAAACACCTTGATGCCCAGTCGGCAGGGGCTGTAAAATACACCGAATGCTTCTCTGCAGATGAGTAAGACTGCCCCAACAAGTTTCCTGGATATGACAATGAACAATCTGATGGTGAGGTTCCAGTAACATTGGAGCTTTGGAGAATGTGGAGCACCCTTTCATTGCCATTGCTCCCAGGTCCTCTCTAGCCCAGTGTGGTAGCACCTGAGAGGCTCCTATCTATGGGTCAAATAGAACTAAACAGATTACTTATGCTAAACTGAATTACTTGAAATAGAACTGTTTTGATATTTAAACTGAACACTTAGGCTAAACTGAATCGTTTGAAATAAAACTGTTTTGATATTTAACTGTGCGTAAACAAAATTTATACTTATACTTAACTGAATTCATTGAATTAGAACTGTTTGACTAAACTGAATAACTTGAAATAGAAATGTTTTTGACAAACTATTTGCTTATGCTAAATTGAATTGTTTGAAATAGAACTGATTATTTGTATAAAAATGGCTTTGGCATTAAATAACCTATAAAGGTTGATATGCCATAGAACCCATATAACCAACCAAACACATTGTCAGTAGGTCTTGGAATACACTGACTATATCCTCTACAAAGAGATAAAATCCCCTCATCTAAAGGAGTATCCAGGGTATGACACTAAACTGCATACAATGGTGGGGCTTGAGCTTTGGAGTGCGTTGCATACTCCTTTATTACAATTACACCCTGGTCTACTCTGACTCAGTGTGGTAGTACTTGTTAGGGTCCCATCAAAAGTCGAATGCAACTAGTAGCCTGGGTATGATACTAAACTGCATCTGAGAGTGAGGCTCCAGTCCTGAAGCTCTGGAGAACATAGAGTACCACTTTATTGCTATTACTCTCAGATCCACTCTGATCCAAATGGTAGTACCTGTTAGGTACACACCTATGAGTCAAATAGAAATGGTGTCTTTGGTATGATACTAAACTATATCTCATGGTGGGGCTCAAGTTCCAGAGCTCTGGAGAGAGTGGAGTTTCCCATCAATATAATTAATTCACTCTGACCCAAAGCGGTAGTACAGCTAAAAAAAATCAAATAACCCAACACGAGATGACATGCTGTAAAACCTTCCTTTTTCACTAGTTTTCAACTTTCTTCTTTCACTTTCTTTTTCATTACTTTTTTCCTTCCTCTCAGTACAATTATCTTTCTCATTTTAACTTTTTCTTTCTCAATCACTTACTTTCCTTCTTTCTTATCTTTTTCCTTCTAATATAACTTTTTTTTATTGCTCTTTATATCATTCTTCTTCTCTCTACTCTCATTAAAGATTTCTCCCTTCCTCTCTCACATAAACTTTTCTTTTCTTTCGCATATCTTTCTTCATTCTTTCACTATAACTTTCTTTCTTTTTCCATATATAAATAATCCTATCATTTACGTCAAGAACTAAGCTAGTATAAATATAAATAATTAATATAATTAGCTAATCTGTTTTTATTAATTCATGCTGTCTTCTATTTTGAGGTGCAAAAAGAAGTGAAGTAATCTATCCTCGTTTTGAAGTGACATCATTGATAACTGGATTTATAGTTTGTTTTTGTTTTTAATTTCTTAAGTTTTTTTTGTTTACTGATCATTTGAAAAAGACGTCACTTTACGTTCAGATCCGTGAGAAACCACGATTGATAATTTGTATTGAATTTGTGTTAATCTTATTACTAAGCATTCGATCAATAATATTGACGGTTGTATCTTGATGGAAGATGGGTTGACGAGAAATCTTGGCTTTTAAAGATATATCACATCTTGCAGCAATCCTCAACAACACAGAAATTCATCTAATTGTATTAATCAGAAAAAAAAATGTTCTCACTTTATTTTCAACTATTTCTTCAAGATTTTGCTTCCAGAAAGTCTTTGGATAAAATTTTTACTTCACTTTGAGAGATTTTTTGTTGTTGTTGTTGTTGTTGTAATTCTTGCTCCCTAAACTTGATAAAATAAAATATTTAAAACCAACCAATGAAATGCCTTCAACTGAAATGTTTTTGCTTCAAAGTGAATTTTTGTTAATTTTAAATTTTTTGAAATATTTGATTTTTCTAAATGTAGAATTGAAGAATTGTACTTGAGATGAAAAAAATTCTAGTTTGTCTTCATTTACTGGCAGAAATTAGTCCAAGAACTAAAGAGACAAAAAATTCTCTTCTATTTTGAATGATTTAAAAGCTGCCTTTGGTTGCCATTGTGCATAATGTCAAGTTATATTCTATTTATAAAATTTAGAAAAGCTCTTATTCTATAATTCAGTATCATGCATCTTTTAGTATTTTTCATTTTACTGGTCTAGTTAAAAACTTGATTAGAGAAAAAAATATATTTCAAAATGCTTTATCATCAGAGATTTGATCAATTTAATCTTACTTCAAAGCTACAAGTAAATGGTTGGTTGATTGGTTGTGTTTTACAGCATATCAATGCTTGTAGGATATTTAATGCCAAATCCTCTTTATACAAATATACTATTTATATAATGATTTGTAAGCATAGTTTGTAGATAACATTTTTAAATGAGCCCAGACTTATTTGTTTTTACTAAGTTAAATGGTTTCAAGTATTGTGATGTAACACTAACAATTTAATTTAAAATCAGTCCTTTGTTAGCACACGGTTAAATGGTTATACATAAAATGTTTAGTAAATGGTTGGTTGGTCATTTCATTTTCTAATAAGTTAGAACTCCTTCATTTGCTCACAATTAAATATTTTTGTTGTTTGCACACAGTTAAAGGGTTTCAAGTATTGCTATCTAATACTTATAATTCTATTCAGCATGATTCATTCATTTGCATACAGTCAAATGGATCCAAGTGTTGCTATGTAATACCTATATTTCAATTTTTGCACACAGTTAAAGGGTTTCAAGTATTACTATTTAATACTTATAATTCTATTCAGCATGATTCATTCATTTGTACACAGTCAAATAATTCTAAGTGTGTTATGTAATATCAATAATTCAATTTTTTCTCACAGTTAAAGGGTTTCAAGCACTAATAATTCTGTTCAACATCACTCATTTCTTTGCAGACAGTTAAATGGTTTCAGCAATTCCTATATAATACTCACAATTCAATTTAATATCAATCATTTGTTTGCACAATGTTAAAGGGTTTCAAGTATATTAAATGATTAAATTGTTCTATTTTACCAATAGATGGAATCTTAATAAGTACTACTACTCCTGGTCAGAGTAGACCTGGAAGCAATAGCAATGAAGAGATGCTCTACATTCCCCAAAACTCCTGGACTGAAGCTTCACTATCAGATGATTCTGTGTCATATCCAGCACACCTGTTGGGGGAGGGTTCTTACTCCATGGAAAAGATACAGTTGATGTATTCAACAGCCCCAGCCAACAAGGCTTTAAGTATATGGTGTCTAGTCTTAATGATCTGTAAGGTTCCTATTTGGTCTGCAGTCTTTTATAACTTGTGCGAGTCAGAGAAAAACTAACCATTCATAAATTTCTCTTAGATAACAAACTTAATTTTCTTTGTATTAACACTTTATTTAACAATTCATTTTTCCAAGTGAGTTGAACATTAATTTCTCTCTGGTTCACTTTACTATGATCTTACAAACACTGGTTTAGTTGCATATATAAATGAACAAATCCTAAATATTTTCAGCTCTTATCATTAGGATTCATAAAACTAGTTAAAATGATCATAAAAAAAACATCTGAAAAAGATATGTCTTAATAATTGCCTCTTTCTCCCCTCTGTCTATTGTTCTCTTTACATATATCTATTTATGGAAAATCAGTTGATTTTCGTATAAAAAATGTATTTCTTTTTGTGCAAAAATAAGCTTGGGGAGCTGTAATTTTTGTATCTGTATTTTTGACCAATCAGCACTTACATGCTTATTTCAAATTTTTTTTGATATTCAGAGATGACAATATTTGACTTGATTCAAAAAATTTGAAGGATCAAAACCCAAAATAATTTAAGAAATCTTTTCCTTCGGAAAATGTTAAAAATACATTTTTTAACCAATTAAAATCATAGATAAATCATCATCTTATTTTGAGCCTATCTCAATTTTATAAATAAGCAATAAAATAATAGGTTTATAGATTTATTCTGTAACCTACTCAAACTTTTTTTTATTTGTTTTGAGAGAAAATCTAACATTCTATTCCCTCAAGTTTCAGTTAATTCCAACATCACTTAATTATTCTAAATTGAATGAAAATATTGTTTACAAAAATATGCTTGTACTTCTATTTCCTTTTTGCCCTGCAGATGAAATACTTATTGCTACATTAATTTATATAATAAAGCATAGATTTACTTTCTCTTATACATGGTGATACACTCAGGCAAAGATATTTTACGCATAAAAAATATACTCACTAGATATAGGCTTAACAAAACTAATACTTTGAATGCATGAATTCTTTTTGTAATAAATTTTTGGAGACATTTACACTCTAATTAATATCATCTTTTCTTACAAGAAAAAAAACATTGTAACTTTTATTTTTTCAATAAACTTTTCACCTAGTTTAAAGAAATAGAATCAACTGATTTGTAGATTGGTGTATTGTTCAATAATTCACATGATTATCCTATATATATATATATATATATATATATATTTATATGTGTGTGTGTGTGTGTGTGTGTGTAAAGTTGGTGATTAGTCGAGGGGAACCCAAAAGCTCCCTTTTCTTTAGCTACAACACTGAAGTGTAGGGGAAGGCACTTCTCTAGCTGTATTGGAAGTATACAGAATTTGTAAATAAATAAATAAATAAATATAGTATTATATAATGAGCAATTAACAGTTATCTCCCATGAGAAATCATAATGATTAGAATGAGTGTGAATGTAGACCTCACATTATATTATTAAATTACCAATTTGGATTGTAAATTATTTTATTCTCTAACTTAAAGCACTTGAACTATGATGAGGTAGTTTAACTGTGTAACATACATAGGAAAATCCAATCAATATAATATAGATTGTAGTATCTAAAATAAAAACTTTTTGAATTCATGCTTAAATTAACAATGCTCTCCTCCTATAGAAGGAATGTAACAGACATGAAGTGACTATGATAAAGTTTGTTGCCTTTTACACTTTTTGTAATCATTATATTGATAGTCTAAATTTGATTTGTTTGGTTTGGTTTGGTTTTATTGCATATCAAACATTGTAGGTTTTTTAATGCCATATCTTCTTTATACATATACTAAATATACATGATTTGTAAAAATCATCATCATCATCATGCCGTGCTACTAGCATAGATATCCCTAACCCTCTCTCGCCACTTCTCCCTATCACTCATCGCCTCTGACAGGTCTTCAGGGTAACATCCCATATCCTCACATAGCTGCTGTATGTAAGTTTGAGCAGGTTTTGCTTGGCCATATGCGGGGGTCCATAGGAGTACATCACTTATGAGCTTGTCCTTGCTTCTCCAGCAGTGTCCTGTATGTCTGGTTCATCTAGCTTGGATAGTTTTCGTGAGGGGAGGCAGGTGGCCATATAGTTGGTGCCTTGTGGGGTTTTGCTGCCAGGACTTGTCCAATATTGCTCACAGCATTCTTGTGTAATTGCCGTCTAGCTTCTTCTCCAGCCATTTTGTTAGCATCCAAGTAGTGCATCCATATAGCAGTATCAACATAACTGCTGCCTGGAAGAAACTGTGTTTCATTTTATCGCTCAGGTCTGATTTCCATATGATCAAAAGCCTCTAGATAGCTGTCCATGCCTTCATTAGCTGTGTGTCGACGTCTTTTTCGGTTGATGAGACACTGCTTCCTAGGTAGGTAAACTTGTCTACCAGTCTCAGAGAGGTCCCGTCTTGTGTGGAAATGTCACCTGTTTGATTATAGCTCATATAATCAGTTTTTTGTGCATTGACATGGAGGCCAATGCCTGCGGCGACTCGTTCAAAACTATGCAGTAGTGTTTCAACTTGGTTGGGTGTATTCGCCAGTAACGCTATGTCATTGGTGTAGTCGGTGTCGGTAATTGTTTTTGCGAGGTAACTTCTGCTTCTTTTCTTTGTCAGCTCGAAGCCGTTTTCTCTGATTTATCAATCGAAGTTCCAAGCACGAAGTCAAGATAGATGATAATGAGGTATGGGGCTAGCGTGCCCCCTTGTAGTACTCCTGCTACTATGTCGAAGTATTCTGTTTCTCCATCTGGTGAACGTACTTTCACTTTGGTGTTTCTGTAGAGAATCGTTATTGCTGCTATGGTTTCTTTTGGTAGGCCGTATGCTTGTAGGATTTGTTCCATCTTCCCTCTGTGAATGGAATCGAAGGCCTTGGTAAAGTCGACAAATAGTAATGTCACCTGTAGGTTTTTTGCCCGTACGCCTTCAAGGATTCTACGGATGGTCAATATTTGTGAGGTCGTGGATCTATTTCTTCGGAAGCCATTTTGGTTTTTCCTAAGGATGTTGTTAATTTTGGGTTTTTGTTGATATTTTTAATTGGGCGTAAATTCATTCTTTTGTACACATTTAAATGGTTCCAAGTATTACTATTTATTACTAACAATTCAATTAAACACCAAATATTTGTTTACACACAATTAAATGATTTAAAAGTTCTATTCATAACAATTCAATTTAGCATTAGTCATTTGTTTACAAACAGCTTAAATATCAAACAGTTCTATTTGACCTATTAATAGGACCCAATCAGATGCTACCCCTCCAAGTCAGAGTGGACTTGGGAGCAATCATAATTGCCCAAAGCTCTTAGATCTGGAGCCTCACCAGCAGATTCTTTTGCGTCATAATCAGGACACTCGTTGGTGGGGTTTTTACCCTTCTGCAAAGATGCAGCCAGTGTATTCTACAGCTCCAACCAACTGGGCTGTCTAAATTTTACATTCAACGCTGATTCCAGATTGAAAGGATGTAATAATGTATGAATTGTAATCATTTACTGAGCTTAGCTTAGTTTAGAGCACCCAAGAACAACTGAACTCACTAAAAATGGTTTGCAAGCCTAGCTCACTAACCATAACACTGCTTGAGGCACTCTAATAGTCATTTAATAAGCTTAGATTAGTTTAGCTCAAATGCAGAATTATAGGGTACCTAGTAAGAATCAAACTCACAAAAAAGGATCTGCTAACCAAGCTTACTATCAAACCAACTGAGGCTCTCTAATTGTTAATTATTGAGTTAAGAAGTATAGCGTACCCAGTGAGAATCGAATTCACGAAAAATAGTCTGCTAACCTAGATCACTATCAACCCACTTGAGGCAGGGTTAGGGTTAGGCTAACTCTTTTAGGTGTTTACTGAGCATAGATAAGTTTAGAAGTATGAAGCACCTAATGAGAATCAAACTCACTAAAAATGATCTGCTGGTGTGGCTCATTGCATGAAGTGCCAAAAATGTCATTTATTAAGATTTGTAAAAGTAAAGTTGGCGACCGTGGTCAAGGGTGACCCAAAGTCTCCTTTTTCGATAGCTACTACACCAAGGTGTAGGGGAGGGCACTACTCCTTTCCTTGGATTGCTCCACTTTACCCTTGATCCTTACCTTATAATGCTGAGTGTTAAGCAAGGTAGCATCAAGTACCATTTTTTGAATCTTTGGTATGACTCGACTGGGGATTAAACCCAGGTCTTCTGGGCCATTGATGAAATTGGCCAGAAATATGGAGCACCCAGTGAGAATTAAAATCACTAACAATGATTTCCTAGACTAGCTTACCAAAGATGACTCTGCTTGAGACACCCTAATAGTCATTTACTCAAAATAGTTTAGTTCAAAAGTATGGGGCACCCAGTGAGAATCATACTCATGAACAATTGTCTACTTTATAATATTCATTATAATATGAAAGGTATCCAATAATGTAGATCTGGATAGAGTTGTGAATGTTTCTTATGGCTTATTAGTGTGATGTTGAATAATTCTCGTTTGCAGCATATATCAAAGCAATGGTATTTACTGTATTGTCTCCAGATTTTTCTCTTTGTTTGAGACTAAATTCATCCATTTTGTTCAGTTGTGAGTTACTGTTTAACATTTTGCTTATTTCTACTTTTGTTACATTCAGTGAGAATATTTGGTTGATAAAGTATGGCTGTAAGAGTGCAGACTGAAATTAAAGGAGAAGCCCTTGATGATTCAAAAGCACATTCCTTTTTGCCTCAGGGAAGCCTGATAAAACCCCCAGCTGCTCTTACCTTCAAAGCAAAGAAGAATATGTTGCTGGGCAAAAGTCCAAATCTAACCCTATCCCTACTCCTTATTTCCAATCTCAGTGTGATATTTGTTTTTTTTTTTTCTGTAGTCGTAGTATTAGTAACAGCAATATCTTTTGAAAAACATTTTTTATTTGGTTCAAGTAGCTACCAACACTCAGGTCATGATACTTGTTTTTTTACCTGTATATTCAGCTTTCTATACTTGGTGACCTTTACTCTGACTCAATCTTACATGATTAGAAGCACTCTCTTAAATGTGTAAGCAAACTTTACTCGTGAGAAAGGACTTCTGATTGAATTAAAGGAATACATTAAGTATTGGAGATCTGCTTCATAGAACACATTTCCTTATTGCACTAAAAGGAAGTGGTCATCTTATTCTCTGATGTCTTCAGTAACCCATAAGTCATTAATTATTCTTATTATCTTTTATATATTATTCTCAAATATGCTAAGATCACTGAAGACATTTTTTAATTTTTTAATTGCAACCACAGTATTTCAGCTGATCCATTTGACAGGCTTCTTCAGGTTTATGCCAAGGTGAGAAATCCTCACATACACACCTCTCCATATACTAGTGGGTACAAAAAATGAGCCTCAGTTTTAATACTTTTTAAAATGTTGCTTTAGTAAATAAAATTTGATATTTTGATGGATTTTTTCTAAGTTCAGAACTTAATTGTAATAAAGTACCTTTAGCTTCAATTAAAAATGTCACTGAAGAAGAAATTTACTCATCTTATAAATATATGAAAAAAATGATGATTTACTTAACTGATTTTTTTAAAGTTGCTCAATTCAAACATGTAATGAAAGAGAAGAATCTCTTTTTCATAGAAAACCCATTAAATACAAAAGACTTAATGGCAAACATAGTGACCAGTTGAAGTCATTGCTAGCAATCCAGGTAACACAAGTTGTTTCAGGCTTTTTAAATGCAAGGACGCTTTCTAATTCTTCGGTTTTTTTATTTTTTCTAGTAGATATTTTCATGTCTCATAAAAGGTATCAAACTATTACTTTATCCATGTAAATATAGAAGATTTATCACATAGTTTATTTCCTTGAATAATTTTAGGTTCAAGCTTCTTTGCTTGCATTCATTTTGAATATTTGATAAATTCTTTTGTTTATTGTTGTCTCTTTTTGGTATTTTCCTTTCAGATACTTTCTGATTTTACTGCTATGAGATATTCTTTTTTTAACAGACAGTGGAATAAGAACAATCTATTTCTGTATATTGAATAAAAAGTTCAGTTTGAAATTCCTTACATGTTATGGCAGACACATTGAACAATGCCAAAAAATTGTGACTATGATAATCAATTTATTTAAATTTCTGTGATCATGCTTGATAATTTTTATCACATAGAATATTTGATCCCATGCAGTTGAGGTAAATTATACAAAGGTGAGACATGCTGGCCACTGAAAGTAAGGCAAAAGGAACATCGAAAGGCAGTATGTTGGGAAGAGGTCAAAAAGTCAACCATTTGCCTTTGTAGGAAGTTAAAATAATTGGTAGGGAGAATAAGACATCTTAAAGAAGTAGTTGATATGTTGGGCTACAGTGAGCAGCTGAGCAGACCATGTATGATTTGGGAGCTATTAAACAAGAAGGCTTGACGGGAAAAAAGTGATATCAGTTAAAGTAAAAAAAAATCATAAATGATAGTAGTGAGTAGTATCTCAGGGGTTGATGGAGATGTTAGGTTTATGAGTGCCAAAATTTCACTCTAAATTGTCTGGTAGGACATATGATAAACTGAATAAGGTGTACGGTTGAAAAGTGGTTCTCAGTGAAATCATATGGAGGTTGCAGGTTCAGTCACAACTACAGTATAACAAGGAATACTTACTCTAGCTTAATACTTGTATCTGGTCCTTGTTAACAGAATTGGAACAATTTACACTCATGGATTAAATAAAGGGTTCAGTTTAAGGTTCTGTGTCTACTCCTGAGTTTGATATGAAATACCTGAAGAAGGTCAAAGGACATACGAGCTGAAACACTGAGAGTATAACAATAAAGATGAAGACAGTAGTCTGAATATTATAGATGATAAAAAATATAGCAATGAAGATAATGACACTAGTCTGAATAATCAACATACATCACAAATAGGGGAAGATGTTTTCTAAATAGAACAGCTAGTTTCAACTGAATTTACTTACAATAATATTATCATTGGGAAAGGATTGAACCCAACAGTTCTCCCCTCCAGCTATGAGTAAATGGAAGGTCAGACTAAGGCATGTCCAAAAAAAAAAAAAACTTTTGTCCAAAATCAAATCTATTGCTTTACCTACAATTTAATAAGAATTGTCTCTTTCATAATTATCTCCAGCATTGTTGATATACTGATTAAATCCTCAACTCAGGGTGTTTTTTTTATTTCTTGCTAATGCCTTTGGGAAAGGCATTAATCTATTTGTCTTCCCTCTGCTAAAGTTAAATTGTATCCCTAGAATGGACTGGGCTTTTAGCTTTGTTATGAAAACTGGCTTTGGAGAAGAAAATTCCTGAATGCAAATCAGCTGTACTCCGCTTGAGTTGCATATATTTACCAACCCCTCCGCGTTGAGTTGCATATATTTACCAACCCCTCCGCACCGTCAATTTTTAAGTGGGGTTTAACAGGTTTGAATTCAGAGTTTTCCTTCTCCTAGACTAGTTGCCTCACCAAGGCTGAAGAACCTAGTCTGCCCTACTATTTACCCATAGCTGGAGGGAGAATAATCGGATTCATACCTTTCCCAAGGGTATTAGTGCTATGTGAAATGCAATTAGACCCGTCCAGGATTTGAACTCGTGTCGCCGTGTCCATTTCCTACGGCGATAACCATCACATCACGCGCACCTCCCCACTTGAGTTGCATATAACCAGTGGCAAAGATGTTGGGTAAATACATATTCTGTCACTTATACTTATGTTACCTTGGATCACATTAGGGTTAACAAGCTATGCAAGCAGTACCCTTAACTTCTGGCCTTATGCAAAACTTATGTAAGCTTAAGAAATCATTACAATAAAATATTATTTTTAGATAAGCACTACATAAACATTTGTATAAATGTACCAAATGTTTTCAGTTGCTCTCAGGGGGTTATGACCTTGTTAAAACTCATAAACCATAAGATCTTGAATTAGACTATGTTGCATGTTCTTTTGTGTCACTTTAAAGTCACAAATGGGATGAAGTAATTCACAGTGAGAATAAAAAACTGCTATGAAACTGTTAGCCATTATAGGTACCATCCACAATGTTGACCATATGATATACACACTGTGAACTAGTACCTAAATATTGGAAAACTTTTGACTCATCTTAATACTTTGTAAATCACCCATCATAAATAGTTTTGTAAGGTTATGTGAGAGTGACTTATTTCCATGAAAATTGAATAAATCAATAAACAGATCATGGACTCCATTCAATAATATTTGATTAAACTTGCTATCAAAATTAGACCCAAAGTTTCTTTTTAATGAAAATCATATAAAAAATTTACGAAACAAAATTTTAAAGAATAGCATTCAAATGCTAACATTGAGATCCGTTTTCCAGTGAAGCTGATTTTTTTTCAATTGCCTTGTTAGCTTTTTGTAAACATTGTCAGCCATTTTAATTTTTTTATTCTTTACTTTTTGTTATTACATGCAGCAGTACCAATTCCCAATTATATAGAATTTTTTTCCTTATTTTATTATTTAAAGGATCGTCTGGGATAAAATTGACAGTCAAAACATGAAAAAAGGTTTTGAATGAATGTGTTTATGTGTGTACTTCTGTTGTTATATAATGATTAGTGAGCTAACACAGTAGACCGTTGTTCATGAGATTGATTCTGTGTAACCCGTGCTTTTTAGCCTTGTGCCAAAACTAAGTTAAAGTAAGTTATATACCTCGATGTATGTGAGTGAGAGTGTATTGTTCATTTTAATGATGTGTTAATCTGGCTTGGGCTATTCTATGCCTAGAGGTAAGGGAATTACATTCATTGTACATTTGTATTTACATTTTTGTGCTGTAATTTTTAAATAAAAATATTTTGCAGTTATATAACAGTGAGTATTCCTATTAAATATAAATAATTTTTAAAAACATAGGTGTACTCTTACAGGTACTACCTCTCCATGGTTAAAGCGATGAACTGCGGAATCGTAGTACGCGAGTTCTTACTCCAGTCGCGCTATTACGTTCACTTTCGGGCAAATACCCTTGGGAAAGGTATGAACCCCCTTATTCTCCCTCCAGCTATGGGTAAATAGTAGGACGGACTAGGTTCTTCAGCCTTGATGAGGCAACTAGTCTAGGAGAAGGAAAACTCTGAATTCAAACCTGTTAAACTCCGTTTAAAAACTGACCTTGTGTCATATCCTGCCCGAGCGGAGGGGTTGGTAAATAGTACCTCTCCATGGCAGAATGGGCCTGGAAATAATAACAGAGAAGAGGTGACTTCACCATCAGATGCAGTTTAGTGTCATACCCAAAACACTCCTCTATAGTGTGTATGCAGTTGGCATGTTCTAAGCCACATCAACAAAATTATATGTGTGTGTGTGTGTGTGTGTGAGAGTAACTTGAAGTTTGAAGATTTTAATTTTTATAACAAATATTTTTTATAAAAATAATTTTTTATTCAACTAAAATTTTTCAAAGTATTCTTTCTCTTCTGACTCCCTTTTCTATTAATGAATTTATTTTTCCTCCTCCTTTCTCCCCCATCTCTCTATTCCTCCTTTCCTTCTAATCCACTTTTTTTTCCACATCCTTCTCTTGCCCCTGTTTCTTATTCTCCAAAATCCACCATCACTGATTCTCCTCCTTTTCTGCCTCCTTTCCTTCCCTTTACTCCTCCCTCCTTGTATTCCTCTACACTTTTCTTTCTCTACCTTCTCTCTGTATTTTTTGACTCCTTCTCTGGTCCTCTTTCATCTATTTCTTCTCTTCCTCAACTTTATACGTTTTGCTTTTCCTTCCTCTACTCTTTCTCTTCTTCCTTCTCCTCTCAACCCATTTCTTCTCTTCCTCTCCAACCACTTCCTCTTTTTTCTTTTATTCCTTCCTTTTTACTCTGATTCTACCCACATTCTCCTCTCTGTCTATGAACCTTATCTTCCTCCTCTTACTTTGCTTTTTCTCTTCCAACTCTTGTTGTTACTCCTCCACCTCCTCCTCTTCCTCCTTCTCCTCCTTTTCCTTCTCCTCAGCATCCTCACTCTTTTTCTTATCTTCTAATTCTGTTTTTTTATTCCTTTCATTTTTTTTACCCACTTTCTCCCAGAAGAATGGTATTTGTGGATCTTAATAAAAAAAAAAACTTATAGAAGTTAATTTTTTATTGTCTAAGTAAAATGTACAATCAATCTTTCCCTTTTCCAAAAGACCTTAAATCAAAGTGATTTTTTCTCTGATAAAATGAGGCATTTTTTAAATCATCTGTCTCGAATTCAATCATGGGACCCAGTGTATATTAATACAGTGACATATAAAAAATCACTTTTAACAGAAATATGATAAAAGTCTTTAAGAAAGAACAATTCAACAAAATAACAGTGTACCTACATATATAATCAAGTGTCATAATATATCTTCTACGTAGAAATGAGATCAGAATCTGTCACATCTCTATATGAAGTTAAGAATGGTTTTTAGCCTAATTATTAATAAAAAAAGTCAAAGATGACATTCGGTGTAATACTTGATTCACATAAATGAAGACATTGAAAGAATGCTAAGATTTTCTCTGACTTAGGAACAAAATCAGCTTTTGTTTTTTTTTTTGCTTTTGCAAGGGTTTGGGGATTTTTTTGTGGTGGCTGGATGTTGACTGATAACCTTTGTGTATATTTCTCTACTATTGTGTTCTCAGTACAAAAAAAAATACCTATTCAACTCTCCACCCCAAGCAGGATGTGACACAAGGTCAATTCTGGTTTTAATTTAGAGTTTTTCTTCTCTAAAACTGACTGTCTAATCAAAGCTAAAGGAACCATTCTGCCCTAATATATACCTATAACTGAAGAGAAAACATATGGATTCATACCTTTATTAAGAGCATTAACACAAAGGAAAAAGCAAACTGCCTTGTCCAGAATTTGAACTTTGGTCATCGATTCCATTTCTTTTGACAATAGCTATTTTGCCAAGCAAACCTCCTATACTGCAGTAATAATCTGTATTGAGTTATGCTATATAAACATATATATATATATATATATATGTATGTATATATATATATATTTTTTCCTCTCAAAATTTTTTAAATTCAAAATTTTTTATCTATTTATATATTTTTTAAAAATTTCATCATACAACATGTGAAAACACATATGATACCATGTCCTCATCAGCCACCAACGAAGGGTGATGCCACTGTTTCACCCTTAGTAAGTGGCTGATGAAGATGGCGTATTGTGTGTTTTCACACATTGCATGATAAAATTTAAAAAAATAATTTTTTTAATTAAAAAAGTTAAAAATAAATTTAAAAAAACATATATTTATAGTATACCTCAACACATAACGTAGTTTGCTATATCTATAAACAAAAAGTGATTTAATATCATTGATAGAGCATATATATTTAAGTTGGGATAGCTAGATACAGAGTCAATAGAACTTGCCAACTGTCAGTTTTTCAGCTCTGCCTTTATTAGACTTGGCTTGATGAACACATCAATGAGAAACTGACAATTGCTAAGCTCTGCTGATTCTGTATGCTATCCCAACTTATATATATATATATATATATATATATATATATATACACACACATGATTGTTTTACAATACAAAAACTATACATCATATATATACTCACACATTGTCAAGGCTTTGAAGTCAGATCTCTGATTCTATAATCTATTATGAGAACCATTACACTAAGCATGCCTCCTATACAGTAGTTATAGTCTACTTGACTAAATATCAAAGCATTATAGGTGAGATACCCAATAACTATATATATATATATATATATATGCATTAACACAGAGATATTAATTGAGAGGTACCATATATGTATATGCACTCATACACTCATGTCAACACATACACACACTTACTTATATATATATATATATATATATATATATTCTGAAGCATAAAAGCAATCACTTGCAATTATTTCACTTTAACTTGTGATTTATCTAAGTGAAATACATGATCATCAGAAAAAATAAAATGTTAGGTTATATGTATGAAACTATCTGATTTCTATTAGGCAATACTCAACTGATTGGAAGCTTGGCACTGAGCTATAACCAAAATATAAAATAAAAATATCAAAAATATCCAAAAAGAATTTTATAAAGAAACTACATTGGTGAGTCAAAAGTTCTGCTATATTTCAGTAATATGAAGCAATATTTGGCATCTTTGAATCCTTTTGCTGAAACTGTAAAGGTGACAAACCAAAATGAACTGGGAGATGCCAAACTTGAGTGCTACTCATCAGATTGGCCTCCATGGCTCAAAGCAAAGCCTAAGAACCCATGATTTTAAGCTAACCAGACCAGTGAAATTTCTCGAGCCATCTTCTTACTGTGGTCAACTATGCCTTGACCTTTCACACAAGAAATGTTTTGGTTTGCTTCTGTGATATTATGACCCAGTTTGAACTTGTTAAGCATAAGTTCGTGCATTAGACTACTTTGCATATTCATCTGTGAAGTTTTCAAATAATACAAAGTAAAGTAATGCACAATGTTGTTTGGGTTTTATGGCATATCAACCTTTGCAGGTTATTTAACACCAAATCCATTTTTATGCAAATAGTCAGTTCTATTTCAAACAATTCAGTTTAGCATGAGTACACAGTATAATTACAAAAAAACATTTCTATTTCAAGCTATTCAGTTTAGTCAGACAGTTCTAATTCAGCTAATTCAGTTTAGTATAAGTACAGATTTTCTTTATACACAGTTAAATATCAAAACAGTTCTATATTAAACAAATCAGTTTAGTGTAAGTACAAATGCACAATGTTTCAGCACACCAACTACCACAATACTACAAACCACAGGAGGTACCATCCGAAGCTTTAACTGCTTCAGTCACATGATTAATGCACCAAAAACTTGCACGTCCTAAAATATTGCAAAACTTTTGACTCTCCCTTGTAATAGACATATTCAATCAGGAATGCTTACATTACCTCCTGTCATAAATAAAAAAAGCAAAACATGTCATCTTTATTTAAAACATACAAAATGAATGCTGAAACCTACTCAAATAATTTTTAAGGAAAAGATTGCAAAATCAAAGGTCAGATAATCAAATTCTCCTTTTAAATGTTCATACTATGCAAGTGTTTTGACTAACCTTTACCTTCTGAAAACAAGACTAATATTCATCAGCAATGATTTCTTTGGGTTTTTTGTCAATTGGCATATCAACCTTCATGAGTTATTTAATGCCAAAGCTATCCTTGGAGAATAACAGAAGTCATACTATTTTACCCATAGATGGCAGGGATAAGGAGGTTCATACCTTCCCTCAAAGTATTGTCAGAAAGTAAACATAAAAGAATATGGCCCAGTCAGCTGGGGCAGTAGAATACACTGTCTGTATCTCTGTAGAAGGGTAACACACCTCAATGAGTGTCCTGGATATGACACCAAACAATCTGATGGTCAAGCTCCAGTAATGCTGGAGCTTTGGCGAATGCGGAGTACCCTTAATTACCATGACTCCCAGGTCCACTCTGGACTGATAAGGTCTTATCTATGGGTCAAATAGAACTAAACTGTCTACTTATGTTAAAGTGAATTGTTTGAAATGAAACTGTTTTATATGTATAAAAATAGATTTGACCTTTAATAACCTACAATGGTAGATATGCTATAAAACCAAATCCAACCAAACCAAATAGAAGAATGTTTGGAGTTTGAGCTTAAATATTAAAATGTTGCAGACCTGCACATTAGCCTCTACACAATGGGGATTCCAACTCATCAGCAATGTACAATTATAATATTTTAGATGAAAATGACCATAAGATGTCCTTTTTCACCTGATAAGAATTCCCCTAAAAGTTAATATTTTGTACCAGTCTTTTCTTTTTGTGGTAGGCAAAAGATAGACAGAAATTAGATCATCAAATAATTAATATTCATTCTCTCAAAGGTTTTATGTATGAAGCAAATGTTTGTGTCCATTTATTTCCTCATTTGTTTTAGTATTTGCAATATGACTAATAGATGTAATTATCAGAGTGAATGAATGTTTTGATGTATTTTTAATAATTCTAAACTACGATATCATGTGTATAATAAACAACCATTCCATAAATAATTCATTTATCTTTCCTTTCTCTTAATTAGCATTTCTTTCTTTCCAGTATGCGAGTTGTCATAAATTCGAAAAAAAATTTATATATATATATATATATGTGTGTACACACACACACACACACACACACACATATACATTTACAAATATTCATACACATAAGTACATATAATTATATACATACACACGCATATACACATACACACACGCACACATATATATATATATATATATATGTGTGTGTGTGTGTGTGTACATATGTGCACACATGCTTAAATGTATATATGCACAGACACATGCTTATATATAAACATTTTGCTCACCTTTAATGATCTATAGCGAAACCTACACGAGTGAGTTCGAGTCTCATTGGGTGCCCCTTTCATATGGCCTTGTGCCACATCTAAGCAAAAAGCTTAGTAAATTACCACCTTTAATGATCTATATGATATACATAGACATATTAATAAATTCATAGCCTGGTGAAGGGAAAATATTCTTTTTACATGAAAAATTATTAACATTTCTTTCTAGTATGAAAAGCATTATAAATTTTCAGTATATATATATATATATATATATACATTTGAATAGACAAACTATATTAGTTGAATTACCATGACTAGAAAATCTGGCAAGCACTTCCATGTGGCATACGGAACACTGGACAGCTCTTTTGACCTTATTAGGTCTCATAAGCAGTGCATACCGTGATCTCCACCACTGGAGATTGAACCAGCAACCAGAGCTGAAACTCTACCACTGGGCCACTGGGCCACATCTCATACAAGCAATGCATAATTAACTCATCATGGTAAATGCGTGACCACTTAATCTGATGTGTCAATCATTTACCATATTAATTTCAATGAAATAAGTTAAGCACTACAATAGTTTTATTTATCATATTAAATATAAGTCTTCTTAAGCCACATTAAATACAAATTAAAACCCCAAAACTTCTTAAACTTTTGATTCATCAAATTGAACCCCTTTGGCCACCATCACCGCTTCACAGATTCTCAGTATTCTTTCCACCAAAGACTGGAGGTAGACTGCCCAATTTTCCTGCAAGAGTTGCCAAAGGTGTGAGCCACACTTGTGGTTTGTTTAGCTCTGTCTTTTCTGTCAAGTTCATCCCACACCAGTTTAATGGGATTTAAGTCTGCTTATTGCACAGTCCAAGACATCAGTTAAAAGATGTGCTGTTCCTTTTTGCTTTTAATTTACCTCTGGCCAAGTTTACTTGTATGCTTTGGGTCATTATCTTCAATGAGTACAAATCCTTGAGCCACAAGCCATGTTCCAAATGGAATTATGTGATACTGCAGTATGCTGTGATAGCCAGTCTGATTCAATTTGCTCCTTCACCTGGCACAAATCCCAGATTTTGCAATTGGCAAAAGCTCCCAAAATCATAACAGAGCCTCCTCCATGCTTTATGGTTGGTGTGATACAGAGGGTTGAAACTCTTTCACCAACTCTTTGCTGCACATATACCTTCCTATTTGATTCAAAGATTTCGAACTTTGGTTTGTCAGTCCAAAAACTTTATTCTACTGCTCTATTACCCAGTGTTTATGTGCCTTGGCCGACTGGAGCTTTTTGACATTGTTTTGCTTCCTCAACAGTGGTTTCTTGAGAGCAAGAGGCCTGCTTCACTATGTCTTTTCTTCACACTGGATATTGACATTCTTTTCATGACATTGGTTCAGTTGTGCAGTGATGTTTGGAGCAGTCAGCCTTCTGTCGCACAAGCTGGTGACTCAGATGAAGTTATCCGCTGCATAGGTAAAATAGGTAGTATCTAGCAAGCAATAATTCAACACAATGTGAGTTCAAGTGGTGGTATAATGTAATTTTGGAAAACATTTAATGCATGCTCAGTACATAAAAAGAAAAACACCTTCAAATCAATATTTCAAAATATATCTGGTTATATAAGGTTAACAGTTATGAAAGAAGACTTCTATTTAGAATAAGAAATAAACATACGGAGGTGCTTGATTTGTTTCATTAAAAGATAACACTTTCAGGACGAGAAAGGAAAATTTTTGTGGGTGGCCAAATACTTTTGACTTGTAGTGAATATATATATATATATATATATATATACACACCTACATACACTTTCTGAGGATTACAAATATATTAAACTTTTAATAACAGCTTGGATTTTATTGTGAATACTTTTAACCATTTCTGGTTTTCAAGCAGTTCTATCTCAATTTACAAATTTTAAGCCCTATAAATGAAATACTAAAGTTTGATCGATTTAGCAGATTTTTCAAAACAACAAATACTTAGACACACATGTATATATTATTTTACTGTTGAAGATTTATAAAATATAAATGTATATATTAATAAGTTTGATTCTGTTTGGTTTGGTCTTATATTAGGTTATTTAATGCCAAGTTCTTTTTATACATACATATATTAAATATACATGATTTGAAAACTCATTTTGTTGTTGATGTTTTTAAACAAGCTTAAGCTCATTCTTTTGCACTCAGTTAAATTGTTCCAAGTATTCTTATATATCACAAACAATTCATTTAAACACCTGTCTTTTGTTTCCACGAAGTTAGATGATCAAACAGTCCAATTTCAAACAATCCAATTTGGCATAAGTCACTTGTTTGCCATTAGTTTAAATATCAAACTGTTCTATTTGACCCATAGATGGAACCATATCAGTTGCTACCACTTCAGACCAGAGTGAACATGGGCGGGAAGGCAATGAAGGGGTGCTCTGCATTACCCAAAGCTTCAGCATTACTGAAGTCTCTCCATCAGATTGTTTAGTGTCATATCAGGACATTCATTGAAGGAGTCTTAATCCTCTGCAGCAATGCAGTCAGTGTATTCTACAGCCCCAGCTGACTAGGCTGATCAGTAAGTTGGTTGAAATATGATGAATACATTATTTGTTTTAGACAATAAATATTTATATTTCCAGAATAACATATTTTTTTAAATGAACTTATCCAAATATTTCTTTATTGATAATATTGAACGTTATACAGTGAAAATTTCAGATCAAAATTTGGCAACAAATTCATTGATCAACCTTCATAGTTTTGCAGCAATAATATTTGCACTTGAGGCTTAAATTGGTAAATTGAAACAAGAAAAACAAAAATGGTACAATTAAAAATCCTCAAAGGGAGTAGAAGCACCAAATAGTATAACTGGATTGATGAATATTTATAAATATATATATCTAAATATATGTAGATAAATGTATATATATATATATATATACTGATGCAAATTTCATTAAACATAATAGACATTTTATGCCTACATATTTTCTTTTGGATCCGTTCGAATTCCCGTATTACTTTTATCGTATTCGGGGGGAATTGATTTAGGTATTGTCCATAGTTGTATGTATCCCTAGTACTTTCTGCCCGACTTTGGGCCATAATCAGGGGAGAATCTGTTACAAAAGTGATGTAACTTTTGTTTTAGCAAATTACTACTGTGTAAAGACGTCTTTGCTGTTGGAGATTATGGCGCTTGCTTTTAAATATGAGATACAATCGATTGGGGTGCTGCAAAAAACCAACGTTATATATAAATTTAAATGTCCCCTAGGAGATTGTATCTCTGATAATAATAATATATATGTTGGTTTAACCTCAACTACCCTGTCGAGGAGACTTACACTGCACCTTTCTGACACAAGTTCAATAGCTCAGCATTTAAAAAAAAAAAAACATTCATGCCTAACAACACAACTACGAAAAATTCTCACCGACAACACAACAATACTCGAACATCAAAATAATAAACAAAAACTTCAGATTCTCGAAGCACTATATATTAGAAACCTGCAACCAGCACTTAATAGAATTAATTTTCAAACCAGTGCTAACGTACTTAAATGTCTTTAGCTACTGGCACTATTTACAGAATTACATTTAAAAGCAAGCGCCATAATCTCCAACAGCAAAGACGTCCTTACACAGTAGTAATTTGCTAAAACAAAAGTTACATCACTTTTGTAACAGATTCTCCCCTGATGATGGCCCAAAGTCAGGCAGAAAGTACTAGGGATACATACAACTATGGACAATACCTAAATCAATTCCCCCTGAATACGATAAAAGTAATACGGGAATTCGAATGGATCCAAAAGAAAATATGTAGGCATAAAATGTCTATTATGTTTAATGAAATTTGCATTAACGAAGAAATGCTGCCTAAATATACATATATATACTAATATATATATATATATATATATATATATATAAAAGTTACCAATAAATTTAAAACCACACTGCCACACAGACACAAAAAAATCCCCAAGACACACACACACACAGAGTAGAAAAATAACTGTTAGTGAAACCCAAAACCACACTCACAATGACAAAAACATATAAAATATCAAAGAGGGGTAAAGCAGACTAAGGTAAACACACTCTAAGAAAAAGAGAGGATGGCCTCTATTTAAAACACATCATCATCATCATCATCATATCGTGCTGGCAGCACGGATATCCCTGACCCTCTCTCGCCACTCCTCCCTATCGTTCATCGCCCTAGGTAGGTCTTCAGGACAACAACCCGTATCCTCACATAGCTGCTGAATGTACGTTCGTGCTGGTCATCCCGCCTTTGCGCGGCCATGTGTGGGGATCCATAAGAGTACATCTCTTATGAGTTCATCTCTGCTTCTCCAGCAATGTCCTGCATGTCTGGTTCGTCTAATTTGAATAGTTTTCGTGATAGGGGGCAGGTGGCCGTACAGTTGGTGTCTTGTGGGGTGTTGCTGCCAGGACTTGTTCAGGATTGCACGCAGCATTCTTGTGTAATTGCCATCTAGTTTCTTCTCCAGCCGTTTTGTTAGCGTCCATGTAGTGCATCCATATAGCAGTATCGATGTGACCGCTGCCTGGAAGAAACTGCGTTTCATTTTATCGGTTAGGTCTGATTTCCATATAGTCGATAGCCTATTGATAGCTGTCCATGCTTTCGTTAACCTCGTTTTGATGTCCTTTTCGGTTGATTCGACGCTGCTTCCTAGGTACGTGAATTTGTCTACTAGTTTAAGAGGGGTTCCTTCTAGAGTGGAGATGTCCCCCGTTTGGTTATAGCACATATATTCCGTTTTGTGTGCATTAACATGGAGGCCTATGCTTGCTGCTGCTCGTTCCAAACTATGCAGAAGTGTTTCGGCTTGGTCAGGTGTATTTGCCAGTATCGCTATGTCATCGGCGTAGTCGGCGTCGGTAATTGTTGTTGCGGTGTATCTTCTGCTTCTTTTCTTCGTCAGTTCGAAGCCATTCTCTTTGATTTTGTCAATCAATGTTCTAAGTACGTAGTCTAGACAAATGATAAAGAGGTACGGAGCCAGCGTGTCCCCTTGTAGTACTCCTGCTACAATGTCGAAGTATTCTGTGTCTCCATCTGGTGATCGTACTTTTACTTTAGTGTTTCTATAGAGAATCGTTATTGCCGCTACGGTTTCTTTAGGTATGCCGTACGCTAGTAGTATTTGTTCCATTTTTCCTCTGTGAATGGAGTTGAAAGCCTTGGTAAAGTCGACAAATATTAATATCGCTTGTAGGTTCTTTGCCCGTACACCTTCAAGGATTCTGCGGATGGTTAATATTTGTGAGGTCGTGGATCTATTTCTTCGCAAGCCATTTTGGTTTTTTCTAAGTATGTTGTCGATTTTGGGTTCTATTCGGTTTCGTAGTAGGGCATTGTAGATTTTGGCAGCTATGGATGTAAGTGTAATGCCTCGGTAGTTTTTGGCTAATCCTAGGTCCCCCTTTTTAGGGAAGGGGAGTATGCATCCCTTCATCCATCTGTCTATCGGATTTTGATTGTATACTGCGTTGCAGTGTCGGAGCAGTATGTCGTCGAATTGTCTGGTCTTCCATACTTCCGGGGGAATTTCGTCCAGGAGTGAGTTCAAGTCTCATTGAGTATCCTATTAAGAAGGCCTTGTGCCATATATGTTCTCTGAAGAAAGCAACAAGCTGGAAATATGCACATATATAACACGTATGTAAGAACAAAATGAATAAATTAAAAGAATACAATTCACTTGGTGGACTTACCTATTTTTAAATATATATATGAATATAAATATCTATTAGAATGTAAATGAAAGGAAATTAGGAGTTGATATTGCATAAATAATCAAGTCAGATGTTTTTTGATATTTTTAGTGGGAGGAGAGTCTATTTTTAAACAAAAAGAAAAAAGGTATCTCTCAATGAATTTTGAACAGACATATACAAACTTTGGTATACTAGTGTGTTTATATATATATATATATATATATATATATATACGAGGTGTATTCGATAAGTTTCCAGCCTTTTTTCGTATGGGCAATTAAAATTGTCGTAGACTCTTGAAAAATCAGTATGTTATTGCTATATAACTTAGGAGACGACTGAACAATTTTAATGATTTCAGGTTCACATGAACACCTAGATCAGGAATTGGTATACACCCTGCTAAAGCCTGATTTTCACAGCTGATTGTAATCTGATTCTTTAGGAGAACGATATGCAATAAAAATTTGTTTTAAACTTGGAAAAAATGCCACAGAAACGTATGGAATGCTTCTGACTGCTTTTGGAGCATCTTGCATGAATCGAGCGTCAGTTTTTGAGTTGCATAAGAGATCAAGGAAGGCAGGGAGTCTGTGAGGGATGATGAGAGGTGTGGGAGGAGTAAGGAAGTCAATACACCAGAGCTGATTGGCCAAAGGGTTTGAGTTAGAGTTAGGGTTACTATGTTGAGGTTTTAAGGGAGTTCAGCAAGAGATTCCTAGGGAAAAGGCTAGCACTCTTCAAATCGGGTCAGTGGCATTTCTTCCAGGACGATACACCAGTCCACAAACCCATCCTTGTCACAGACTATTTAACCAAGATGGGCATCAAGACAGTCCCTCAGCCTCCCTATAGTCCAGACCTTGCTCCCTGTGACTTTTGGTTATTCCCTAAGCTCAGAGGTTGTCGTTATAAGTCAATTGAGGAGATGAAAGAGGCTGTGATGAAGGTGATTGACACGCTCACACAAGAGGACTTCCATGGAGCCTTCCAGGGGTTGTTGGAATGGTACAACAAGTGCATTGCAGCCAGAGGAGATTACTTTGAAGGGAACTAGAGTTTCATGTGAATACTATCAGTAGAAGTACCCATACGAAAAAAGTCTGGAAACTTATCGTATGCAACTCATATATATGTACACATTATATATATATATATATATATATATATATATATATATATATATTTATTTATTTATTTTCTATTTAACCTGTTTGTAACAAAATATTTTTTATTTAACCTGTTATAACAAAATAGCCCAACCATAAAAATCTATGGGGGAACCCTTGTAGCTTAATGGCTAACCTGTTGGACAGTGATATTGTAGTAAGGGAGTTCAAATTCTAGTCACATGATTACATACACTTTCAGACAAATATACTTTAGAAAGATATAAACTCCTGAACGCCTGCTTCATCTATAGGTGAAATAATACCACTAATATTCTTTGACAAGGATGGCTTTAGCATTAAGTAAACCATAATAGTTGATATGTCAATAAACAAAGAAACTGAAAACAAATAAAAACTATGTTAATAGTTTTCATAGACAAAAAATTATGTAGAAAAATAATGCTAAGCAGAATCAGATATAAATGTAAGTTAAGTTGGTGACTGTAGTCCAAGGTGAGCTAAAGGCTCCCTTTTCCACAGCTACTACAACAAGGTATAGAGGAGGGTGCTACTTCTTTCTCTGGATTGCTTCATTGCTTCACCTTACCCTTGATCTGAACCTTATAATGCTGAGTGTTAAGCAAAGAGGCATCAAGTACCATTTTTTGAGTCTTTGGTATGACTTGACCTAGGATTGAACCCAGATATACATTTCACTTATTAGAATACGTTTGAGTTATTTGCTTCTTTTTTGACTGGACAGCTACAGTTAAGTATTAATTTTGCAAATCACCTTTTGGCCATAAGTGAACACCTTTGTGGCTGGATGAGGGAAAGATTAATGCTCTATTCAAAATGGTGGTCATGGAGAGAATGAAATGCTGAACAAAGGATAGACTTTCTTCTTCTTTTAAACTTGAAACTCATTTTGTTTGATATTAGACCACCTATAAAAGCAGCTCAAAAGCCTGAGAAAAGTCTGACACCTCCTACTTTCACTTTCCGATGCTTGTCTTGATGTTGGTGGTTTGTTTATTGCAAATATATTTTTCATATATAGTGGTGACGTTTACAAGGCAAGCTAATTCTCATTATGTTTGTATACATGTAACCATGACCCAACTCAAATAGAACATCAGCAAATACGTTTTTTTTTGTGGGAGGTCTTCACACTGAATGCCATCTTTTAATCAACCAAATTCTCAATATAATCGAGATAACTAATGTTAATTATTTTCCTTTGCTTTTAACTGAATGGAAACATCAATATCATCATGGACTGCCGTGACAATGAGTAACTAAGATTTGGTTTGATTTATTTATTTTACAGTACATCAACACCTTTATGAGAAATGTAATGCCAAAATTTAATTCTTTTGTAATTGTATGATTGTAATCATAACTATTTTTCAATGTTCATGGCATTTTTTTTAATTGCACTAAAAAGTGCAATTAAAAAATGCAATCAACATTAAAAGATTATTTGTATTTGATAAGAATACTTGGTATCATACAACTATTTGCAAACAAACTTTTTTAAAAAAATTTAAAAGATTGAAAAAAAAGAAATTTTGTTGCATATAGCTACATGTTATCACATATTCCTATCAAACACAAATAATTTTCAATCAGATCTATTTGATCCATAGATAGGACCCTAACAGATACTACTATACTGGGTCAGAGTGAACCTGGGGCTATATCAATGAAAAGGTGATTCCATGCTACTTAGAGTTCCAGAAGTATCGTTCCTTGGCTGCTCCTTTTGATGGTGTCTCACTCTTCTACAGGTGATCCAGTTAGCATATTCTAAGCCATCTTGACAAGCCTTGGATGAATATCAAAGTTTAATTAGAAACCTTTAGTCTTTAGAAGCAGCAATATCATCATAAACTGCTGTAACAACGGTTTCATGGTTTGTCTAGTAATAAAACTGCCATGGAACTGGACAACTTTAACCCTTGTATACCACTCCATAAATAGAAGCATCCTTAACATTAACAAAGCAATTATTTCACCTGTATTTTTCATGATTACTTTTGCCTAGTCGGTTGGGACTGTAGAATACACCAACTGCCTCACTGCAGAGGGGTAAGACTCCCCCCATGAGTGTCCTGGATATGACGCTAAATAATCTGATGGTGAGGTTCCAGTAATGGTCGAGCTTTGGGGAGTGTGGAGTACCCTTTTATTGCTATCGCTTCTAGATCCACTTTGGCCCGCAGTGGTAGCACTATCTATGTGTGGTGTCCTATCTATGTGTCAAATATAACTAAACAGTGTACTTATGTTAAACTGAATTGTTTGAAGTAGAACTGTTTATGTATTAAAATAGATTTGGCATAAATAACTTACAATGGTTAATGTGTCATAAAACCAAACCAAACCAAACAGGATAACTTATTCTTTTTATGAAAGTACTTCTTCAAAATGAAATGTGGTTTGGTTTGGTTTGGTTTGGTTTTATGGCATATCAAACATGGTAGGTTATTTAATGCCAAATCCTTTTCATATATATCAAATATATGATCAATGTTTTTAGATGAGCTTGAACTAATTTTTTTTGCATAGTTAAAATGTTTCACTTATTTCTATCAAAGATGAATACACAGTAAAATATCAAACAGTTCTACTTCAAAAAATTCAATTTAGCATAAGTATACAGTTTCTTGTTTACACACAGTCAGTCACTTGTTTAAATACAGTTATTTGTTTACACACTGTTAAATGAAAAAACTTCTATTTCAAACAATTCAGTTTAACATCTTAACAAAATTAAATAGTTCTAAGTATTGTTTTATATCACTAATAATTCAATCAAACATCAGTCATTTGTTTTCACACAGCTAAATTTTGAACAGTTCAGTTTCAAGCAAATCAGTTTGATATAAATACACAGTCTTTTGTTTACACACAGTTAAATGTAAAAACAATTCTATTTCTAACAATTCAGTTTAGCTTAAGTACACAGTTGGAATGTCATCGATAAGACCCTATCAGGTGCTACCACTCTGGGCCAGAGTGGACCTGGGAGCAATGTCAATGAAGGGGTACTCTGCATTCCCCAAAACTCCAGCATTACTGAAGCCTTACCATTAGATTGTTTAGCGTCATATCCGGGACACTCATTAGGAGAGTCTTACCTTTCTGCAGAGATGCAGTCAGTGTATTCTTCAGCTCCAGTCAACAGGGCCTCGAAGACACTTATTAGTGCGGAGGACTTATCCTTCTGCAGAGATGCAGTCAGTGTATTCTGTAGCCCTAGCCAACTGGGCCATCTGAGGAAATGCACTCAACTTGATATTTTCAAATCTTGGATGAGGCTGCTTGTATTTCATTTTCTACTCATGTCTTTTGAAAAGGCATGGTTTCCGTGTTTCTCCCATTTAGAAGTTTGTATTTACCAAATGCTCCACATGTACAGGATGTGACACAAAATCAATTTTAAGTAGTGCTTAACAGGTTTAAATTCAGAGCTTTCCTTCTCCTAGACTGTTTGCCTAACCAAAGCTAAAGAACCAAGTCTGCCCTACTATTTACCCATAGCTGAAAAGATAATAACTGGATTTATACCTTTCCTAAGGATATTAGTGCCATGAGAAATGCAATCAGCCTTGTCCAAGATTTGAACTTTTGTTGCTGTGTTCATTTCCCATGCCAATAACCATTACACCATGGGCACCTCTTCTAGATGGAGGGCAGAATGTAAAGTACAGAGTAGGGTAGATTGAACTCTTTAGTCTTGATAAGGCAACTGGTCTAGGAGATGGAAAACTTAGAATTTAAACCAGGTGTACTCCACTTTAAAAGTGATCTTTAATCAAATATCCACCCTCTTTGCGGGTATAGGATACAACTACTACTTTATCTGAAGCTAGGTTAGACCTCTCAAAAAAGGATGTCCTGAGTACGACAGTATATAGAATAAATTGTTGGGCAATTTTAAGGCAATCAATTAAAGAGAAGGAAAATGCTGAACTCAAAGCCAGAAGGCATCTAGCCCTTAATCTAGCCCTTAAAAAACTATTTGTTGTGAAACTGCCACCCCATCACAGATCTAGAGTGGCTTCAGTCCTAAACTCCTGATAGTCATGAGGCATCATATCTCATCTACAAAGAGTGATGTCAACATACACATAGATAAAGTATGGACTGCTATTGATTGGTTATCAACCATGTGGGAATCCAATCTCTCTGATAAAATTTAATAGGAATTCTTCCATGTCAGTACTACTGTGTGGTTGCACCACTTTGAAAAAGCTAGATGAAAATTACTCAAGGATGCTACATGCTGTTTTGAACAAACCCTGAAAGCAGAATCTGACAAATAGTTGTACTCCCATTTACCTCCGATCTCACAAACCATTAAAAAAAGGTGAGCAAGATGAGCTGGGCACTGTTTGAGAAGTAAAGTAAAAATAAAGTTGGCAACCTTAGTTAAGGGTGACCCAAAGGCTCCCTTTTTGATAGCTACTACACAAAGGTGTAGGGGAGGGTGCTACCCCTTTACTCTGGATTGCTCCACTTTACCCTTGATCCGTACCTTATAATGCTGATTGTTAAGCAAGGAGACATCAAGTACCATTTTTTGAGTCTTTGGTATGACTCAACCTGGGATTGAACCTAGGTCTCCCAGGCCATTGGTGAACACTCTAACCATCATGCCGATAAATCATAATCAATGTTTTCATATGGACTCTTATATAATGACACTCCAGCTCTGTGTGGACACAAGGTGCTGTCTTGAGAACTTGGGACAAATGCTGAGAGAAGTTTAAAAGAATCTGTGCTGTCAGCATGCCTTGAATATAATGATGATGATTATAAAGTTAAACTAACACAACGGTTATCAGCATTTCAGTATAATTGATAGTGATGTCGTGCAATTTTGTTTTCCAGTTATCAAACAGCTAATGAATTTGATAGTTTGGCTTCTACTGACAGTGCTTTTAGTAGCTACATGCACCCATCTTAGTAAATCCAGTTAAATCATTGATCAGAGGGTTTTAGTGCATGGATCAATTTAATCCCCAGTTCATGGAGAAACAAAGAGGCAGGAAGAGAGGGCAGCAATAATTGTCCATGTCCTGATAATCACCAAGATGGTGTCTTGGGTCATTAATTGCAATCTTGTGATAATACATTAAAAGTGGACACAGGCATGGTCATTTGTCTCAGGTCAAATTCTTAATTGAATGCTGGGCTTTGGTTCCAGATCTGGACTGATATTAAAGGCGTAATAACAGTACCAATTATCAAGATTCAGTTCTCTATGAATACAATAAAAAGAAAATCATAAGCAATGCTTTCGAAAAAGAAGCCAGGTTCCCGTTTATCTATATACTAATATTTTATTATCTGCCTACCTAGGGGTGTAAGGTGTGTGTCTCAGATTAAATGGGGATTGAAATTTATATATATTCATATATCTATAAAAGAAGGAAAGGAAGACTGACAGAATGTCTGCTTTTCAAACTTCTTGATCACAAACTCAACCCTCCATAAGACTTAACTCCTCCCATGTCCAGCTACAAAAATCCATTTTTTCTGACACAAACTGACCCAAATTTATTTTCTTTCAGATTAATATATGCCATTTCTTTGTTATGTTTTACTAAATTCTTTAAAAAGAATCTGAGCATCACATGATATATCCATGTAGAGTCAAGCAAGAGAGGAGAGGTAAAAAGAGGAGAAGAGAATGCAAGGCTGATGTGTTACTCAATGTATGGAAAAGTGATAGAAAAAATGAAAGACAAATAAACAAGAGTTAAAAGACAATGACAAATATATCTTGGATTCTATAAAACCAGCAATTCATATTGCTCAAAAGTCTGTTCATCAAAAAGTTCTGTTTGGTTAGTCGATAAGGTTGCACCAAAGTCAGTAGCAGAGAAAAAGGAAAGTTTAGTATTTGGAGCATGGTCTTAGTTGTGTTCATGTTTGCTATGCTTGAGTGTTTGGTTTGTTTTCTTTTGTTTAATACCAAATCAACCATTGTGGGCTATTTGATGAGAAAGTCATCCTTGCTGAAGAACAATAGTGGTACTATTAACCCAGAACTGAGAGTGATTTGGAGGTTCATGTTTTCCAAGAATATTAGTTCAAAAGAGAATGTAATAGCATTACTGAAGTTTGAACTTACTTACAATAATGTTTCAGTGTTGTGGTAGAGGGGAAAGGAAAAGTTAGTTTCACACTGTGACTGCTGGCAATTCTTTGATGTTGTGTTTCTGGGGGGGATGAGCCTTCTTCTGACTGGTCATGAAGAAAATGATAATGAGAGTGGATATGACCATATAAGGTTCTCTTACACTGCATGTGTTTACAGGAAAAGAGAACAATGAGTGAAAGCTCAATATGAGTTGCGAGAATTTGTATGTTTGTTTATATAACTAGTGTAAGCATTTCTTGTACTATAAGTGTTTACTTGGAAAGAAGACTATAAGAAAGGGTTTTTATAAATGATTGACAGTTAGCCATGACTATTGGGATTCATTGGTGTGTGAGCTGATGCTATGAGCAACAGACATCCCAACTTAAGAGAAAATATGAACAATAAGTTTTAGCCATATTTGAACTCATGTCCTAAATGTCTAATTGAATCTCTGAGAAGTCTCTGGTTTGATATTCTTTATTCTACCCCAATATTTCCCTAGTTCTATATTTGCTTTTTTTTATACTAATAGTATCAGAAACAGTAATATTTTATCTGTACAAGAGTGAGTCATTATACTGACCCATTGGTTAAGTGGGTAGAGTGTTTGCTAATGGTCCAGGAAACCGGGGTTCAATCTCAGGTCGTGTCATACCAAAGACTCAAAAAATGGTACTTGATGCAGCCTTGCTTAACACTCAGGTAGGAATCAAGGTTAAAGTGGAGCATCCAGAGAGAGTGTTGTATACTCACATAATAAATATGCATATATACACATATACATGCAGAATACATATTGACGCAATGAATAAAGACAAGCAAAGACTTCTTTAAAAAAATATACCTCTCACTTTATTTGAAAGGTTGTGTGTGAGAGGGAGTTGGAGACTGAACAAAGACTGCAACATATTGACCTCCCCAGCCCCTCCGGACATCTCTGTGCGTTGTTCTCGTTCTCCTGGGCTGCTCAACCGGAGGTCTGGGGGCTCAGCTTTCTGCTGAGTGCTGGCTTTCTCTACCACATCTTATCACCAACGGGTCTCCAAACTCAATCGGGGGTCCCGAGGGCCCCTTCTGCCAGGTGGTGGCTTTCTCTACCACATCTTGTCTCCGACTTCTCTGATATCCAACTCTGAAAACTAACTGACTCCCTGTCTCACCGAGTTATATGATAGTTCAATCGCCCACTCAATATCACCCCATGACTGGCCATCGAGATGTGTCATATCCACTGTCCTTGGAATGGCATGTTTGATCGTCATCAAACGGAAATAACTGTCATGCAGTTCACAGTTCACTTTCTTCCAGTGCATCAGTCTATGGGATTTTTATCTTGTCCCATTTTTTTAGCCAAGCCCCCCTACGCGATTTCTTCTCATAACTGCCATCGGAATGTGTCACTTCCTTCTGATGCATCACTTTGGAAAGGTATGTTTGGCCAGGTCAAAGGTCAATATACAATTAGACGAGTAGTGCCTTCCCCTACACTTTGGTGTAGTAGCTATTGAAAAGGCAGCCTTCAGGTCACCCTCGACTACAGTAGCTAACTTTTACTTTTAGGGTGAGTCAAAAGTTTTGCAATATTTTGATAATGTGATGCATAATTTGGTTGCTCCAAATGCTTTTGCCTGATTGTCAAGGTTCTCATAATCCAACCAAAATTTCCTTAACCATCTGATTACTCTAGTATGATTAACTGTGCCTTCACCTTTTGTCCAACAAATGTTTTTAGTTTGCTTCAGGGGTGTGATGGCCTTGTCTGAAGTCATACAAATTAGACTGTGTTCTACATATCTTCCATATTTCTTTCATGGCTCGAACTATTTTCAGTCATATATATCACCGCAATCTACCACATACCAAAATATTTGCAAAACTTTTGACTCTTCCTAGTATTGCAGAAAACAATTTCATACAAATCTTATACAATGTTTTATTTCACTTTGTTCAAGGTGTCTTTTACAAATTGGTTCAGGAAATTTTTTCAAGCAGGATTAACCGATCATCATCATCATCATCATGTTGTGCTGCTAGCATGGATCTCTCTGACCCTCTCTCACCACCCGTCTCTATTGTCCATTGCTCCCAGGAGGTCTTCCAGGCTATATCTTGCATTGGCACAGAGCTGTTACATATAGGTTCTAGCTGGTCATCCTACCTTTGCTAATCCATGTGAAGGGGTCCACAGGAGCACATCACTTATGAGCTCATCCTTAGTATATCATCAACCGAGAATGACTTCAACATGCAACTGGCAAAAGCATGGACAGCTATCGATGGGCTATCAGTCATATGGAAGTCAGATCTGACCAATAAAATAAAACGCCGCTTTTTTCCAAGCAGCGGTCATGTTGTTACTGCTATATGGATGCACTACATGGACACTAACAAAACATATGGAGAAAAAGCTTGACAGCAATTACATAAGAATGCTGTGGGCTGTATTGAACAAGTCTTGGAGGCAAAACCCTACAAAACAGCAGCTGTGCGACCACCTGCCTTCCATCACGAAAACTATTCCAGTTAGACAAACCAGACATGTGAGACACTGCTGGAGAAGTAAGAAGGAATCAAATAAAAAAAATATTTATTTCCTCATTAAATTTCATATCATTCATAATTATCAATATCATTGTATCAACTTTTGTTCTTAATCTCATATAGAAATAATACCTGACATAAATATATTCAAACAATTACTGCAATGGAGAAGTTATATGGTCTGAGTAAGTCTCCAGTTTCATCAGATGGTGTTATACGCACAGATACATACTCTCATCATAGATATTCTTAATTATTAACATTAGGACAGATTAGTTAGTTGGGTTTTATGGTATATTAACCCTTGTAGATTAGCTAACGCTAAATACATTTATACAAATATATTTGTACGTAGATATATATGATTTGTAAATGAATTTGTGGTTAACATTTTTTAATGAGCAAGAGCTCATTTGTTTGCATGCAGTTTAGTAGTTTTAAGTGTTAATACCTTATGCTTAATATTCTATTCAATATTATACACTTGTTTGCACACAGTAGAATGGTTTCAAGTATAGTAAGTGATTAAATATTTCTATTTGACCCATAGAACCTGGGAGTAATGACAAAAAAGGGGTACTCCTCTTTCCTCAAAGATCCAAAACTGGAGCTTCACCATCTGATGGTTTAGTACCATATCCAGGATGCTCAATGGGGTGGGTCTTACCCCTATACGGTGTTACAGTCAACATATTCTACAGCTCCAGCCGACTAAGCAGGGTTAACTAAATTGTGACACAAAGCCAGAAGTATTTCACCCTGTTGGCAGAGCTTCAAATATGCTAATTGTATCTCCTGCAGAGGACTAAGAACCTCCACTAAAAGGGGTGTCCTGGGTATGACACTTAACTGCATCTGATAATGAGATTCTAGTTCTGAAGCTCTTGGAAGTCTGGAGTGCCCCTTCATTACCATAACTTCCAGATTCATTCAGACATAGAGGGGTAGTACCTGATAGGGTCCCATCTATAGATCAAATAGATCTGTTTAAAACTTACTTGTTTTTGATAGGACTGTGTGTAAAAAAAAAGAAACTGTTAAAAAGCTAAACAAAAAAGGTAAATATGAACATGCAATGAACAGGATTCTCTTTCCTGTTAGCATAAAACAACACAAGGCCAGATATATCACTACAATCAACCACATACTAAAATAATGTAAAACTTTTGACTCTTCCTAGTATTGCAGAAAATAATTACATACAAATTTTATACTATTAAAATCAATCAATCAATCAATCAGTTGTATGGGATGCCCAGTGATAATTGAACTGACTAGTAATGGCCTGTTATCTGAAATTACATACCATTAAATAACAGAAGGTTTATATATATATATATATATATATATATATATATATATATATATATCATTAACTCATGCTGACAGCACGGATTTCCCTGACTCTCTTTCTGTTCATCTGTTCCCACCAACTATTGCACCTGGCATATATATATATATATATATATATATATATATATAATCCCAATCCCTCTGGCATAGGCAGGATATGACACAAGTTCAGTTTTTAAGCAGAGTTCAACGGACTTGAATTCAGTGTTTTCCTTCTCCTAGATCAGTTGCCACACCAAGGCTAAAGAGTTATAAAAATTTATTTTTAAGAGAAAAATCTAACCGACTACATGCAGCTCTTGAATTGCCCAGGGTGGAAAAGGGAGAAGGAATCCCAGAGAAAATGGCACCCAAATTTACTTACTCTTTTTGTCGAGAACTACTATTGAAACCTCAGTACAAATTTGCGGACCAAATTGATAGCACGAAAAACTTAAACTAGCAGATGGGTTTCATCACTCTCTTCTTGAATGGAGCTTCCCAAGAAATAAAACTAAAATTCAATGAAAGTTGACTACTGAAATTCTACCAAGTTAAACAATTGAAAGAAAATTCAACTGAGAATTCTGCTGAAAAGAACTTTAAAGAAGACTTGCAATTCAATTAAAACTGAAACATTTCTACAAAACAAGAAAGAAATGAAAAATACTCAAATTCAAAGAACTTTGTTTCCCAGACACTCTATCAGATAAGTTCCAGCAAATTCCCCTAAAATTTACAACACTTTATCTTTTCTATCCCTTTCTTTCTTGTTTCTTTGTATAAAATTCCTTTTTAAAAACTTTATTGTCTGTGTTATCTTTTCAAATTAGTATCCGAACTAGAAAGCTGTGTAACTTACTGTTTAAACTTACTGTTTGAATTACTGTTTAATATTGCACACTAAATCCCCCTAAAAACATTACCCAGTTAAATACTAAACTTGGCTTTGGTGTCGCTCACTTCATAACAAATTTTATTCCCTCTTTAATTTCTTTTATATTGCAAATTTTATTTCTCAAAATCCCTTTAGAGTCCAGACCACCCAATTAATAACCCATAAACGGAGGCAGATATACTTGGATGCATATCTTTCCTTAGAGTATTCGTACTATATGAAAAACAAATCGACTCTTTCAAGATTTGAATTAGAGTCACTGATTCCATTTTTTACATTAATAAATGTTACAACACAAACACCTTCTATATATATAAGGTAAAAGTTATTGGTCTGGTTATCATAGGTCATTTGTGAACCAAGATTGTTTTTTGTCTTAGGCTTCTTGCTCTTACTTAACACTATTTTTTTAAGAAAGGCTTGAATCCAGTAATCCCTGCATTCTGTCACATTACCGTATATCTTTTAAAATATTTTCTTAAAAGCATGTTACAAAGTTTGATGGGGAAAAATTGTGTGATTTCTTGGACAAACTATTCTCTCATACCTATTCAATTTAACTGGCAGTGGCTACACAAAACTTTTGCTTCTCTACTCAAGTCAACTTTGACATGAGTAATCTATAAATATTAATGGAAACTGGAAATATCTATGCATGTAAGAAAAATATTATTTCCTCACAAGATATCACCATGTACAAACAAAAGAAATCTTCATACAAAGTGAGTTAAAAAAATTATTGAGACTGAATCTATATTTACAAAGGCAGAAAGGAAAAATGAATAAAACAGTAAGTTTCTTCAAAATGCTCTGCTCAGCATTCAACATTTATTCCAGTGAGTTTTCAGTTGACTGAAGCACCTCAGAATTTTCTGTTTTGATATAGTTTGAAAATCTATAATACACGCACGCACATACACACACACACACACGCACACATATATATACGAGGTGCATACGATAAGTTTCCAAACTTTTTTCGTATGGGCAATTAAAATTGTTGTAAACTCTTGAAAATTCAGTATGTTATTGCTATACATCTTATGAGATGACTGACCAATTTTTATGATTTCAGGTTCAAATCAACAGCTACAGTAACAATTGGAATACACCCTACTAAAGCCTGATTGTCACAGCTGGTGAATTTCAAAAATGCAATCTGACACTTTAGAAGAACGATATGCAATAAAAGTCTATTTTAAACTTGGAAAAAATGCCACAGAAACGTATGGAATGCTTCAGACTGCTTTTGGAGCATCTTGCATGAATTGAGCATCAGTTTTTGAGTGGCATAAAAGATTCAAGGAAGGCAGGGAGTCTGTGAGGGATGATGAGAGGTGTGGGAGGAGTAAGGAAGTCTATATACCAGAGTTGGTTAGCCAAAGGGTTAGGGTTAGGGTTACTATGTTGAGGTTTAAAGGGAGTTCAGGAAGAGATTCCTAGCGAAGAGGCCAGCATTCTTCAAATCAGGTCAATGGCATTTCTACCAGGACAATACACCAGTCGACAACTCCATCCTTGTCACAGACCAAGATGGGCATCAAGACACTTCCTCACTATCCCTATAGTCCAGACCTTGCTCCCTGTAACTTTTGATTATTCCCTAAGCTCAGAGGCTGTCGTTATGAGACAATTGAGGAGATGAAAGAGGCTGTGACGAAGGTCATTGACACACTCACACAAGAGGACTTCCATGGGGCCTTCCAGAAGTTGTTAGAACAGTATAACAAGTGCATTGCTGCTGGAGGAGATTACTTTGAAGGGGTCTAGAGTTTCATGTGTATACTATCAATAAAAGTGCCCATACGAAAAAAGTCTGGAAACTTATCGTATGCGCCTCGTATATATGTATTTCCTAAACAAAACCATTAAAAATTATTCAGATGGTCTACAAATTTAATTCTATTAATAATTTTTTATATTACAAATTCAATTTATGCTGCAGAGAAGTTACATTTAATCCAAAATTAAAAAAAAATTCTGATTACTTATTTTCAAATAAGTAAAGTAAAGTAAAGTTGGCAACTTGTAGTTGAGGGCAACCCGAAGGCTCCCTTTTCATTAGCTACTACAGCAAGGTTTAGGGAAGAGCACTATTCTTTTCCCTGGATTGCTCCACTTTACCCTTGATCCATACCTTATGATGCTGAGTGTTAAGCAAGGCAGCATTAAGTACCATTTTTTGAGTTTTTGTTAAGATTCGACTTGGGATTGAACCATAGTCTCCCAGGTCAGTGGCAAACGCTCTACCAACGAGATCAACAGGCCAGTAAAATAAGTAGTTATCATATAATATATAAAAAATGCATCATATTAAAAAAAAGATACTTTTGACATATCTGAATTTGTGTTTCTAGATATAAAAAATGGACAAAATAAACAATGGATTCATGAACTCTTTTTTCCTCTTAAAAATACAATACGTATATTAAGAAAATCTTTTTTTCCATGCATTTTGTTTTCTTATTCTCTTTGAGCCTGGCTGCTTTTTTGCTTACATCTTGGTGCATACTTGATGCTTGTTTTCCATCGGTAAGAAAATATATTTCTGTTTATTTCTTTGCTCATCCATACTAGAGATGTAGTAATCTGAAGCTATCCAAATTTCTTCTTCCCAGATGAGAGTGTAGTAAATGTGCATTGTTCTTCTACTAAGAATGTAGTTTCTATATGTGTGGAAAACTAATCAAATTTATAACAAAAATAAAAATAGATATAAAAGAAAATTAAAATAATGATCTCTATTGGCTAGAATCATAGAAATTTACTAGAATACATGCATAATAACATGAATTCTGTTTCATCATAAACTATATATATATATATATATATATATATATATAATTAAATAAGTTAAGATTGTATAGAAAAAATCAGTGATGCTTGATCATTGTCATTTTCTTGCCTAAGCAATAATTAGACCAAGTGCTGCTCATACATTTGGTATTCCTTTATTTACTGTTGTGTGAAGTATGATGGGAAGGGGGATTTAGATTGTGAAGTATTCTGGGAAGGGTGCTCTTGTTTATTAATTTTGTGATTTGCTAAATTATTTACTTTATTCTGTTTTATCAAGTCCTGGCGACAACACCCCACAAGACACCAATTGTATGGCCACCTGCCTCCTATCACAAAAACTATTCAGGCTAGACGAACCAGACATGCAGGACACTGCTGGAGAAGCAGCGATGAACTCATAAGTGATGTACTCTTATGGACCCCCACACATGGCCGAGCAAAAGCAGGACGACCAGCACAAACATACATTCAGCAACTATGTGAGGATACGGGATGTAGTCCAGAAGACCTGCCAGAGGTGATGAACGATGGGGAAAAGTGGCGAGAGAGGGTCAGGGATATCCGTGCCACCAGCACGACATGATGATGATGATCATCATCATCGTTTTCCTATGTTCCATTTTTGACACCTCAAAACACTAATCTTTGCCTTGAAGAAAAAATAGCCACAAACACCTTTGCAGACCAAAACAATCTTCTAAATAAATATTGAGAATTCAAATCATAAACATGAAGACAAATTCTTACTTAGCCACCTGAAAACTAAGGACTTCAAAAACTAATGCAAAAATAAAAACAATCTAAACAAAAATAAATATAAAAATGAATTCTAAAAAAAAAAAAAATTTTAAATGATATAAAAAACGAAAATTAATACAAGGGTTTTCAATAAATTAGCTTAAGTTCGCTTACTTATTTGGCAAAACGAAGCACTGTTTATAGTGAGACATTTTTTATGGAAATCAATAGTCATGGGTCTTTTAATGCCCCAGAACACAAACAGCATGAACTTCTTTACTGACTGCTGTGGCAAGAACATTTCTTTTTACCATAAAGTCAGTGTATTTCCACTCCATAGACTGTCTTTTTGACTCTGACTTGTACTGGTAAACCCTTGTTTCACCCATTTGTAAAGATGCAGAGTTTAAATCTCTGGAAAAAATATGGAAAAAGTCTATCTTACATTTTTCAAAGAAAATCCCATTATTTATTGAATGACCCTTGTATATCAATGAAAAACAACGAATAAAAAAGAATAAAATAGCAAAATAAAATGACAATGGCAATAATTAGACACTAGAAAATATTAAATAAAACATGATAGAGTGAATAAATTAACAAATCACAAAACTAATATGATATTGCCATGTAAATAACCATGCAGAATAAATGAGACCATCCTCTCCAGAAGGTCCCTGTGCTACTTAAGAAGTCTGAAAACAGTTCTTTTCTTTTTTAAAGATAGAGAGTATAATAAGTACTGATCTTTCTTATAATCCCACAACTATTAATTTGTCCAGTTGACTGGGGCAGTAGAATCACCAACTGCATCTCTGCAGTGGGGTAAGACTCCCATGATGAGTGTCCTGATATGACACTAAACAATCTAATGGTGAGGTTCCTGTAATACAGGAGCTTTGGAGAATGTGGTGCACCCCTTCATTGCCATTGCTCCCAGGTCTACTCTGTACCAGAGTGGTAGCACTTGATAAGGTTTAATCTATGGGTCAAATATAACTAAACTGGATACTTATGCTAAACTGAATTGCTTGAAATAGAACTGTTTTGAGATTTAAACTGCATATTTGTGCAAAACTGAACTTTTTGAAATGGAACTGTTTTTGACATTGAAACTGTACTTACACTAAACTGAATTGTTTGATATAGAACTGTTTTGGCATTTAACTGTGTGTAAATAAAAACTATACTGATACTAAAGTGAAATGTTCGAATTAGAACTGTTTGACTAAACTGAATAGCTTCAAATAGAAATGTTTTTGACAATTAAACTGTGTACTCATGCTAAACTGAATTGTTTGAAATAGAACTGTTCATTTGTATAAAAATGGATTTGGCATTAAATTACCGACAAGTGTTGATTTGCCATAAAACCCAAACAAACAAACAAACAAACAACTATCAATGAAGATATCATCAATGGATTGCTTCAAAAGGACTGGTCATCCATAATACCTCATGTTTATCTGGATGAAATCCCTTAACCCTTCAAAAATTCAATTAATTTTTGGAAGGCAACAGGTCTTGATGCAATCTCCATTGAAATTTTGCTTCCTCGTGTTGACAAACCTGTTGCTTGACATTGAACAACATGTAAAGTATTGACATGCTGTTAAACAAATAAACAAAATCTGTTTTGGAGAGATCCTATTTACCCAACCCCTCTGCTCGGGCAGGATATGACACAAGGTCGATTTTTTAATCGGAGTTTAGCAGGTTTGAATTCAGAGTTTTCCTTCTCCTAGACTAGTTGCCTCACCAAGGCTGAAGAATCTAGTCTGCCCTACTATTTACCCATAGCTGGAGGGAGAATAATTGGATTCATACCTTTCCCAAGGGTATTAGTGCTATGTGAAATGCAATCAGTCTTGTCCAGGAATTGAACTCGTATCGCCGTGTCCTTATCCTGCGATGATAATCATTACACCATGGGCACCTCTTTTTACCCAACCCCAATCTGTTTTGGAGAGATGCACCTTTTCATATCTAAGTGTATGGTTAAGTGATTATTTACTTCAGGATTGGGTTGATATGATCTTTAATTTCATTGTTCAAAGGAAAGAGATCCAATTCAATATGTGGTGATCATTGAGGTATCAACTTTTTTAAAGCTGTCAGTAAGGTGCTTGCAAAACTCATATTGAACCAGTTAATGAATTGGATCTGTCCCCCTGTCATTTCCAAATGCCAATGTGGTTTTGCAGTCAGGTCATGGCACAATGGATGTGATATTTTCTGTTTTTTAACTTCAGGTAAAATGCGTTGAATACTGGGTAGCTAAATATATACAATTATAAAACAAAAACTGTTTATTACAAAAAAAGCATAGGATTCAAAATTGTTACTATATACATGTAGATTAAATTGACAAAATTATTGACTTGATATTGATATAGAATATTAATTTGATGTGTACAAGCTATGAATTTTAAATTATTTTTGCATATCTATGATCAAATGACTTCACTACATACTCATATTGTTCTGGTGTAATTTTTTGCTATTCCTCCTGTGGTTTTTACCAAAAAGTATTCATTGTTGTTGGTTTTCGTGCCTTGACATTATTAACAATGATCTTTTGAAGATTTTCAATTAATATGAGATCTAGATGTAGGACAGGCCATTTCATAAACTTAATGTTTTCAGCTTTGAAGAATTGTTTTACAGTCTTTTTGCTGTATGACAAGAGGATTTATCTTGCATAAAGATACGCTCTGGAACAGGAAATATTATCAGAGATAGAAGAACAAAATGCTGTTCAATAGCATTCATTCATACTTCAGCTGTTTAGTTTTCAATATAACCAGAGTCAGCCAAAGAACGTACTTCATAGCAATATGAACTTAACTGATCAATCACTCACCTTCATATCATCTGACACATTGCTTTCCACCTAAGATGCAGAAATTAAACTTACTTTGATTGCCGAAAGACATACTTGCCTAACTTTCATTAGTCTAGACTAAGTTCTCATTTGTAAAGGCCAAACTACCTCCCAGGAATTTTTTAAAGGTGAAGGATTTGATGGCTAAACACTAAGGTACTTTTATGACATTTTTTTAATTACCTGATTTGCAATGCCCGAAGCTAAATCAAAATGATCCAACATGGAGAGTCTTTGAATAGTCAAATTCTGTTGAGGAATTGCTTTGTGCGGCTGTTCTGGTATTTTAGGCACGTTAGAGTAGCCATTATGATTATAAAGTATTAATATACTCAGAATTACACTCTTAGGTCTATAAACATCTTGTGCAATAGCAAAAATTGCTGTCCTTTGAGTATTTAGAGTGACAATCCAACGCTTGAGTGATTTATCAACTTGTCAATGACATGATATTCTGATAACTTAGGAAACAAAACTGCAGATAAATAAGGAATATTTGTTTGCATTGTTGTGCTACCGTATTTCCTTGGAAACTATTTTTTAATAAATCACCCATAAATATAACAAGGTTTGTTCTGATTATGGATGGTACATATTTTCATAATAGCAGTTTTTGTTCTTTCATTTTCTTTATCCTTGGTTATTTTGATGCTAATTTTTTACTGTAACTATACTAATATATATATATATATATATATATATATATATATATATATATATCAATGAATTAGCGCTTAAAATTCAAATCTTTTTACTGAATGTATACTCAATTGGTGGGGTTTAAGCTTTTGATTGTATCTCCTGCCAAAGAGGTTTCCAGAGTATGACTCCGAAGTGTATCACTGTGCACAACTCCATCCTTGTCAAGCAGACTATTTGACCAAGATGGGCATCAAGACAGTTCCTCAGCCTCCCTATAGTCCACACTTTGCTCCCTGTGACTTTTGGTTATTCCCTAAGCTCAGAGGCTGTCGTTATGAGACAATTGAGGAGATGAAAGAGGCTGTGACAAAGGTCATTGACATGCTCACATAAGAGGACTTCCATGGGGCCTTGCCGAAGTTGTTGGAACGGTACAACAAGTGCATTGCAGCCGGAGGAGATTACTTCAAAGGAGACTAGAGTTTCATGTGTATACTATCAATAAAAGTGCCCACACGAAAAAAAAGTCTGGAAACTTATTTAATGATGATTTAAATTGCACACAAGAGTTGATATTCTGTAAAGCACAACCAACCAAGCAACCCGCTATTTCTGGAGCTTTGGAGAGTGTGGAGTACACCAACTTTACTCCCAGATCCATTCCGACCTGGAGTTTTAGAACCTTTTAGAGTCCCATCTATGAGTCCAATGGAAGTTTAAAAATCATTCATATTCAGTGGGATTGTGCACAAAAGTCCTAAGCAACAACTATACAAAAAATGGAAATAAGAATATGATTCCTTAACCTCTTGACATAAAATAACCCTAAATGGATTGACATGTCATTAAAATCAATCATTCATTTGGTGTTTCACACTTACAGCTTTGTGTCAGACTAAGCTAAACTTGCTAAATACATATGTGAACATATACACTTGCATTTACAGATATTTAATAAATTCAGCTTAATTTGGCACACAGTCAAATTTGCAGAAATCCCAGAAAAGTAGAACTTACTGTGTTTGTGTCCTAATCATCAAAAGGTTTTCAATCTGCCGGGAAATCAGAATTTGAAATGCCAGTCTGAAAAGTGACTATTGGTGGTGATAAAATGGGGAGTTCATAATTATTTTGCCTACAAAGCAAAACATTACATTGAAGCTATGTATCTGTATAAGTTGATAATAGACAATTTACACATACCATCTGTACTTCTAATAAAGTATATACAGGGTGGAATGATAAAACTGTCGTCCTAAAGAAAACAATATAACAGCTTTATTTTAAAACTTTTATTAAAAAAATCAATTTAGGTAACTTGATTATGTAGTAGAGCTGACATCAATTCAATATAGCTGCCTTCAGCCTCAATCACCGCCTCGATACAGATCTGGAACTGGGAGCATGCCTTTTTCACAAGTGCCAGCGGGAGCTCGGCAAACACCCGGCAGATAGCGGCGATCAGGCTGGCTTTGGTGTTGTGGGAGGTCATGTTGGTGATGTTCTCAACATATGACCAAACAAAGTAGTCCAGCGGGTTCAGGTCGGGGGAGGAGGGAGGCCAGTGAAAGAAGGGTACAAAGTCGTAGTACTCCTTCTGAAGCCAAGTCTAGGTCTCTTTGGACTTGTGGGCCAGCATCGAGTCCTGCTGCCATGCCCAGGGTCTGCCACCGGCCACTTGATTGCACCAGGGGATCACCACACTCTTCAGCACATCCAGGTACACTTTGGTGTTGACTTTCAAGCCGACTTCAAAGATGTGAGGTGGCATGATATGGCCCTCACTTGAAACCACACCAAAGACCATAACCCTAGCCAGAAACTTTGTTTTCATCCTCCTAGGCACATCCCTGTTATTCGTAGATTTGCATTTTGAGGGTGCTGGCAATGGTCCTGTTGTCATAACTTGGATCGGTAGTGAGCATGCGTTGTACAGCGGCACATCTCCAATCTCGCTTGTTAAACATTGTGTCACTTTCAGACATGATAGATGGCTCCAATCGCACTTGGGATTGGTACACAATTGGCCAACTAATAGATGGTCTGCAGCAAAAAAAAGAAAACCGGTTTTCATTAAATGGAAAGGGAATCATATCGTCTTTTCTAGGGCGACAATTTTATCATTCCACTCTGTATTTATATATATATATATATATATAGCAGTTTTCATGAATGTTTACAATAAGTTTTTATCCCAGTGTGTAGATATGAATTTAAAATTTTTAAACTTTTATTCTCAATTATTAGATGCTACTCTAAAATATTTAGTATGCATTTACCCAACCTCTCGACCATGAGCAGGCTGCAACACCATGTCAATTTTAAGCAGAGTATGACTGATTTGAATTCAGTTTTCCTTCTCCTAGACTGGTTACCCCACCAAGGTTAAAGTGCCTAATCTGCCCAACTCTTTTTCAATTGCTGGGTGGGAATAGTTCACAGCTTTCCTGGAGGTATCAGTGCTATGGGAAATGCATTTAGTCTTGTCCAGGGTTTTTCGTAAGGTCCATTCCCAATGATGATAACCCATACATCATTATTGCCTGTAAATGTTTAATATCTTTTTAGATTCTTTGAATATTTTGATTAGCAAAAAAAGAGTTTATATATGTTCCTTACTATAGGACTGCGTTCTTGTATATTGAATGATGGTAAAAGGAAAGTGTAAATCTGATGAATCTATTGTGACATTTATTATCATTATAAACCAATTTTATGAACTTTTGGTTATGTTAATTTTTTTCAACCTGAATAAGTTTGCTGCGACTTGAACCAATTTTTTTACAGTCATTTCATCTACCAAACTGAACTGAACTTATTTCCTTGCTGCATTGAACACAAATTTAATTCCATTTAATGTGTTCAAGGATACAGCCCCTTTAATGTGCTCAAGGATACAGCCCCTTTAATGTGTTCAAGGATACAACCCCTTTAATGTGTTTAAGGATACAGCCCCTTTAATGTGTTCAAGGATACAACACCTTTAATGTGTTTAAGAAGACAATCTATTGAAAAATTTCGTCAAGTGACTGCAAATCCTTTGTGTGTGCTTATTCATATACACCAAGTTAACAATTACTAAAAAAATCTACACTATTTCATTATCTATAGGCTTAATATCAAAAATAGAATCCCTTTCTGTCTTTTATAGCTGCACTTTTATCACTACCTCCTTTTCATTCAATTTCAATTTCAGCTAATTCTCCAGCTTTTATTAACAGGTACTTAACGATTGTTCAAAAGGTTCTCACTCTATTAGGTATCATTGTCACTTTCAGGTGTCAAGATTTTTGCTTTCTGGTAAGATCCTGGTATTTATCTATTTTTTTACTTTCTTTTTAACTCTATGACTAGCTGGAATGACAGAGTCAGTTAGTTGACACATTAGTTTCTTGTCGAATACTTCTAAGTTTGCTTTTTTGACCAGGTTTTTGTTTGTTTATTGTTTAATAGCATATCAACTCTTGTTGGTTATCTTATACTCAATCATGTTTTTCTTTATATATGAATTCTAAGCAAATAGTTTATTGGTAAATATTTTTGCAAGTAAATGAATTGTTAGAGCATGACACAAATTTAGTTGTCAATTTTACTTCACAGCCATATGCTTTGTAGATTTTCTTGCTTTGGAGATGTATCTTATATATATATATATATATATATGTATATATATGCAAACCTCAAATTGGTTTATATATATATATATATATATATATATACTAATTTGAGGTTTGGAATTATATCAGTTTCAATAATTATATTTCTATGCTCTTGGATGCATTTAGGATTTTAGTTTTCTTGCATTTTGATCCAAAGGAGAAATATTATTTTCGTTTGGTTGTATAAGTAAGTAAAGTAAAGTAGGTGACTTTAGTTGAGGGTGACCCAAAGGCTTCCTTTTGAAGTGATACTACACCGAGGTGTAGGGGATGGTGCTACTTCATTCCCTAGATTCCTCCACTTTATCTTGATCCTTACCTTTTAATGCTGAGTGTTAAGTCTTTGGTATGACTTGACCTGGGATTGAACTCAAGTCTCCCAGACCATTGGTGAACACTTTACTCATTAGGCCAATGGCCTGGCTGTCTCATCTTTTTTTTAATCTTTTCAGTGATTTTGTTCTTGATGTTGAGAAGTTTCTGGATTTGACATAGACATTCATTTTTTGTTTGTATTGTATTTTCTAATGTCATATTAGAGGTCTTAGTTTCTTTGCTTAACCTGGGTTAATTTAATGCTAATGCCATCCTAACAATAGTGATACTATTTAACTGATAGTTCAGAGGATAAGAAGTTTTATATCTTTCCTAAAGGTATTAGTCTGAAAGTAAATGTAATAGTTTGACTGGAATTCGAACTCACTCACTATGCTGTCACTATCCAGCACATTAGCTATTATCCAACAGAAAGTCTCCTCTTATTCATATGTTGGTTGGGCACAATTTATTTTGGATAGGAGAGTAAGTTCAAGTTTGGTTATTGTAATTAAAGAGTGTTTTGCTTTGAAGTTTAGTTGTGGATTTTTTTGGTTTGATTTCTACTGAGTGCAGTAATTCAAAATTTTTAAAAATCTTTGGATGGTTGTTTTGTACTAGTTACATTAGTTTTTTTTTTTTTCTTTTTATGAAAGTACTGTTTGTTGATTGTTGTTGCAAAATGAACTCACTTTTTGTTTTACATTGACATATGTGTTATGTTTCATATAAGATTTCACTATTTTTCCTGTTCCCAAAAATGTTATATTTCTTTTACATTTCACTTCCATGATTTCCCTCTATCTTTTGTATATATTACAAGTTCTTGAAAAGGTGGGGTGGTTCTCTTGACAGTTTGAGCATTTGATTTTATCAGGACAATCTTCTTCTATGTGATCTGAGTCTCTTTATGAAAACCTTCAACATGCCAGACATTCTCAGCTGCTCTCCTTGTGATATCCACATTTTTAATGTTTCAAGCACCTCAAGGGTGTAGGAATGTATTGTTCTACCTTTTTGAGGTTGTATATAATTTTACTTCCTTGTGATTTATTGGTTTGTTAAATGTCACAGTCTGGATGTGAGTTTGTGTTTATTCACCACCCCTTCTAATGGTTTTCCCTTTGTAGTCTGTGACCCCTTGACTTCCTCAGGCTGTTTATATTTCCTCAGATATTGCTAAGGATAATTCCCCTTGAAGTGTTAAGTTTTTTTCAAGTTGGTAAAATGTGTACATCAAATTATGGATAGTTTTCATTTATTTCATTGTGTTTCTTGTTATCTACCTCTATAAGTAGATTGCTCTCTCTAATTTTTTCTCAGTTCAAGGCTTAGCTCTGCCAGCAATCATTTTTTCAATCAAGAAAGAAGACAGTTTGGCTCATGGATTTTCTTTTAATGATTCAATTAAAATACATGTTGGAAATTCTATTATTGTTTCATTTTCTGCATTGGATTAAGAGAAGTAATGTTTTGATTTTTCTTTGAATTTACCATATGTGTGCTTTTTTTTAATGGTCTTGAGCTCCTCCGCAAAGTCTGAATACTGTTGAGATTTTACCAAGGGGATACTCATTCACCTTGGTTGAGATGATGACACACTGGTCCGTACATTCATGTTAGGAGGGAGATTTCAAGCCCCTGCTAATTTAAGGTTTTCTGTAATCAAAACCTTGTGCATTAAAGTTAAACAGTGGTTAAAGTCTTGATTCTCTACACATTGTTGATTCTTAGCCACTACCTTCTAAAACCTTTACAATAAAAAGAGCTGGGAGTTTGTAATTTAGACAATATAGTCAGGACTTAATTAGATAGGTATTTGACACAACCAGCAAATTGATCAGATTAACCTTCTCTGACCACCAATCTCACATAAGTAAGAGCCTAAGTGAAGTCATTTGACCACTTCGCACCCAGATCACACACTGCTCAGTCATCAGCACCTCTTCCATAAGTATTACAAATTGCTACCCATTGCTTACAGGTGGTCTCATTGGGAAGGGGTTCTTACCCTTCTACAATTGTACAATTGGTGTATTCTACATAGAACCCTGGTTAACAGGGTGGTTCTGACTAAGATTGGGTTATTCATTTTTATCTTGAAATACTAGAATATTTTGCTAGTTTTATTTTCTAGGATAGATTCTTGTGTAGACCAATACCATTTGTCTGTATGGTCAAATTTTAGTCACTTGTGCATAGTGTTATTTTCACTATATCCAAATTTTTAACACCAGTGATGACTGGTGGTTATTCATTGAAGTCTAAGTAACATCAAGTCTTTTCAGATGTACAGGACACTTCTTAGTATTCTTGCTGATATTAAAACTACTGTGGTTTGGATTGTCTAGATCCTTCCTGGGATCTCCAGTTCCTCCAGTTTCTTTCCCACCTCTTTGGGGACCATTCCAAATACATCAACTATGACTGGTATCACTATCACTTTTATGTTCCACAATTTTTTCCGCTCTCTGGCAAAATCCTGGTATTTGTTTATCTTTTCACTTTCTTTTATTTTCACTATGGTTTGCTGGAACAGCAAAATCCACAAGTGTACAAGTTCTTTTCTTCTTATTCATCCTTGGTCACATCTTCTGGCTGGTGGGGGTGTCCTGATGGTGTAATGGTTAAAGCGATGGACTGCAGGATTGTAGCAAGCAAGTTTGAACTCCAGCCATGCTATTACATTCACCTTTGGACAAATACCCTTGGGAAAGGTATGAACCTTTATCCTCCCCGTTATGGGTTAAATAGTACCATTACTGTTCTTCAAGAAGGATAGCTTTAGCATTAAATAACCTGCAGAGGTTGACATGCCATTAAACCAAAAAAACAAACTAAACCAATCTTCAGGCTGGATTGAATGATACATTTTTTATTTCATATCTCAGAGAATTTTGTATATCTCATTTTTTTTTATCTCAGATACCGGTTTGTACATGGTCACATTTTGATTTCATATACAATTCTTAATGTATCACCTTTCCAACCCAGTCCTACCTAGTTTCAAATTCCTTTTGTGTCAGTTTGTAACAATCACTTATTAAGTGATTGTTTCAACTCAGTTACCACATAACCTATGCTCACTATTCTGTTGCATACTATCTATTTTTACTTTGATATAATTTGTCCTTATGGCTTTATTTTGCACTACTATTAAAAGAAATTCAGTTTCACACTTGAGGTTTCCTCTTCTCAACCATGTTCCAGTCATCTCATGTGCCATTTTCTTTGTTGTTTTTTCCTATTTTGTTTTCTTGATTTTGTTATTTTCTTGTTTTTCCTTTAGTTATTTCCATTGATATAGCTGGCTGCTCTAATAAGTCTTTCTTTGCTCTTTTTAACGTATTCCTAGAGTCATGAATTTTTGCATCTACACAGTTTTTGATGATGATGAGTCCTCTTATTCCTTCTTTTCTAAACACTAATTCCACACCATCTCTCGGTAAAAGGCCCTGTGCATCCTCATCGTCATCAGTTTCCGTGTCTTTTGGTCCATCTGTCCAAGTTCCTCTCTTGTCTATTTCAACAATGGTCCAGAGTATCTTACAAAGGGAACTGCTATGGTGATTATTCTTTAGAGATTTCTGTTGCAGAGTTTGGTTTCTTATTCTTCTGAGGTACTTTTTACTTTCATCTCTGTTTGAGAATGTTCACTTCCAATATTCCCAGGTACTTGTAGTTTTCTTTTACTGCAAATGTTGTGATGCTTTCCTGATTGGATTGTTCTACTATTATTTATTTATAGTTTTTCACATGAGCATTAGCTGATGGTCTTCCACTGGAGTTTGAGTGGCAGCATATTTCCTCAAGTCTCTAGGACTTTTCTCAGTGTTCTGGCCAATCTTAATAATACGATAGTTTGGATGGTCCCCACTTGTTCTCCAATTTCCAAATTCTCTAATCCCGCTACCATTGATTACAATCCCTATCAATTGATATCACTGTCATTTTCATGTTTCATAGTTTTTTTCAGTTCTCAAGCAAGGTCTAGGCACTTATCTCTCTTTTTTGCTTCCTTTCAATTTTACTCTTTGGTCTGCTGGGACAGCTTAGTCCACTATTTGGCAGGTTCTCTTTCTCAGGTTTTTCACACCAGTATTTGCGATGGTTTTTCACCGGAGTTTGAGTGACAGCTAGTCTCCTAAAGTCTCCAAAACTCTTCTCAGTATTCTGGCCAATGTCAACAATGTTGTAGTTTGGATGGTCTCAACTCCTCTTGTTACTAAGTCCTCTAGTTCTGGTACCAATCCTTTGGTGACTGTACCAAGACCACCAATTACAACTGGTATCACAGTCACTTTCATTTTCCTCAGTTTTTCCAATTCCCAAATAAGTTCCAGGTACTTATCTTTCTTTTCACATTCTTTCAATTTTACTTTGTGGTCAGTCAAATTCTCTTTTTTTATTTATTATTACTAGAGTTGGTCATCTGGTTGAGATGTTCCATTTGTATCTCAAAATCACAAAGAAGTTTGTGCATTTCATTCTCTCTGACAGATTCTGGATTGTACATATACTATTTGTTTGTATGGTCAAATTTCAATTTCTTGCACAATTTCCAGTAGATCACCTTGCCAACCCAGTCGTGTTTAGTCTTATACTCTTCCTGCGCTAGTTTACTGCATCTGCTTATTATGTGATTGATCATTTCATCTTTATCACCACATAACCTACATTTACAATTTTGTTGCATCTTCTCTATTCTTGCTTTGATATGATTGGTCCTTATGGTGTTGTTTTGTGATGTAATTTCAAGAAATTCAGTTTCTCTCTAAAGGTTTCCCTTCCTTAGCCACATCTATGTTTTCTCATGTGAAATATTGCTTGTTGGTTGTTTAAAATGTCCATTCAGTTGTTTTTCTTTTTGTTTTACTTCCTATTTTTTCCCATTTTTTGTTATTACTAAAATAGTAATGATAATAATAAATATAATAATTATGATTATTATTATTACTATTATTATTATTATTATTATTATTATTATTATTATTATTATTATTATCATCTACAGGTGAAAAAATGTAAGGTAAAATTAATGATGATAATGTTTGACAATGCTTCATTTATCACATAAAAGAAGATAGTTTAAGCTAACTGAAAAGTAAGTTGGATGAAAGTTGAGATCTGATAAAAAAAAATCTGAATAAATTATTATATTTTTAAAAATTTCAATATTTTGTTTTGGAAATCTCCAAAGAAAATGCTTTTTGTCTAAAGAGACATTAAATTTGTTTCATATGAATGATTTTATGATGTCATGTGTTTTTAAAAATTAAAGACCCCGACATTTTAATTAATTTTAATTTAATTTCCGTCAATATTTTGGTTGTCATTTTACAGTAACCAATATGCATTACAAGAATTTTTATAAAACAAAATTTAATGTCTTGAATTAAAGTTTTCCTTTCAATATAATGGTAAAAAAATCATATTAGAAATATCAATAGCAGTCAAAGAAAAAATTGAAAATATCTCAAACATTATTCAGTATAAGCAGCTCTAACTATTGAGATATGTACTTGGTTAACTTTAGTACAAGGATTGCCAAAGTGGTTGTTATTATCAACAGCTAGAGGTTAATCAACAGGACCATAAAAGGAGTCACTAAAATGCATGGAATTAAAAGTGGGGGTTAAAAGCTGATATTAAGACATGAAAATAGATTACTCTATAAACTAAAGAGCAGCAAACATTCTACACTCTGTGCATTTCAATACATTTTATGTGATGTAATCATTTCCCATGATGTATATATATATATATGTATATATATATATATATTTGGCTGAGTCATAAATAATTTCAGTTTTGTAAAGCAAGTTGTAAAAATAAATTTCAAACTTCCATTGTTTTAAACACAACTGGAAATTGCTGATTAAAAAATACCTTAATCGGTCATTCTTATTTCAGTAGTGAAAGAATGCATATGATAATTTGATCTATGATCTCATTCACCAAAAATGGAGGAATTGAAGAGGTGATTCAAAAAATTGGCAAATATGTTATTGATTGATTTTCATTGTTAAATTATTCATGAATGAATTATATCTTACACAAAGGGAAGTCATTTATGTCTCGACCCAATATATGTTACCCATAAGGATTTTCCAACTTAGTTTTCCACTTTACAATAATAATGATAATAATATTAATAATAATAATAGAAATAAAAAGACAAAAAATAGCAAAGAAGAATTAATTATAGTAGCCAATAACAGCAGTAACAACATAAACATAAACAGAACAATAATAAACAGAATTGAGAAGAAAAACAACTGTATGGATATTTCAAGAGACAAACTGACAAAATCACTCACAAGAGGACCTGGATATGGCTAAGAAAGGGAAATTTGACGACAGAAATTGAATCTCCACTAATAGCGGCATTAATCAACACCATAAGTACCAATTATATTAAAGTGAAAATAGATAAGATGCAACAAAATAGCAAGTCTAGGTCATGTGTGGACAGAGATAAATCAATTAATCATATAATAAGTGAATTTCAGAGAACTTAAGATGCTATGGAACATGAAGTTGACAGTGATACCAGTTGTAATTGGTGCACTTGGAGTAGTCCTCAAAGACTTGGTAAGTGGGGCTGAAGAGTTGGAAATCAGAGGAAAAGCTGTGACCATCCAAACTACAGCATTGTTAAGATCAGCCAGAATACTGAGAAGAGTCCTGGAGACCTGAGGAGATAGCTGTCACTCATATTCAGTGAAAGACTATCAGATAATGCTGGTGTGAAAAACTTGTTAGGAGTAATAATAATAATGTGGGTTCTAAGCTCATACTCCCTCTGATCATTATAATTTCTCAAGGATGATACCAATTAAACACTAATTATGGCATACTTCTATTAATTTATTTGCGATTAATAATTATATAAATTCTCAAAATAGGATGTCTTTCAACATTTGATGTTATGATTGCTAAGGTAACCTTTAAGCAGTAATTTACTAAGCTTTTTGCTTAGATGTGGCTCTATAATTAGGACACCTAATTAGACTTGAACTCACTTGTAAACGTTTGCTAGTCTAGCTTGCAAACCATTATACCAGTTGAGGTTCCCAAGGCAACCTTTAAGTAAGTTTTAGTAAAGCAGGCATTTTTCCATGGAGAAAACATCACTTAAAGACATTAGAAAAATGAATTCAGAAAAGTAGCAGATTTGAATCTGGAGGAGAAAAAAACAGAAACCAAATACAACAAAATATTTACATAAAAAGAGACTTTCAAATTTCTAGGCCTCACTTCAACCTTTTTCCTTATAGTTTTGTCTGCAATCATCTTAGCTTCCTTTTCCTCAGTTTCTATTTTTTGTCATTTTTTTCTCTTTACCTTTCTTTCCTTCAGATCTTGATGTTAACATAGAAACTGATAGATTTGCATACCATACAGCTTATATATATATAACAACCAATCAGCTTTTAGATTGCTTAGCACTTCTGCTTGTTGGATGAGTGTTCTATCTTGGAGCTCAATAAAAACTCTGTATATTTCTTCTTGGGCAGTTTAAGAATCATTTGTTTGGAAATGCTGTGCCAGTGTAAGGCTTGAATTATTAGATCCTTCTGATTTTGCCATTAACATTGCTGCTGTGGTGCCTGCGTATTTATTACCACCAAGATTGACAGCAGAGTGTAGTTTTGATCTTTGGAATATATATGCAGGTACAGAAGGAGAAATATTTGTCAAAATATTTTCATGTCAGATTTCACTTGTGTTGAGGTGTTGAGTTTGATAGATATGAGTTAGTACTCAATTGCGTTACAAGTTGAGTTATGAGTTGAAGTGAGCTCCAGAACTCTGAAGAAGAAGAGATTTTATTCTGCACATATAATTAAGTCCATTCCCTCAAAAGTGATTGGTTGCTAGCCTGGGAATGGATATAATAAAGTATATATATACCAGCTTGTTTCAATAATGGCATGGGGTCTGTATTGAGTTACAGCCCATTTTATTTTTTATCTACCAGCTGGATGCTAGCTGGGACTGCTGAGCCAGTTAGTGTTGTTATTAAAGTGTTGTTTATTCAGCATGTTAACAGCAAAATCCAAAGAGTCTAACAATTCAAGGTTTGCAGAAGCTATAAAATTTCTTGTCTTATTTATTTCTATCTTTTTTAAAAATTCAATATGAAAATTTGTAAATTATAACTGTGAGTATAATTTGGAAAGAAATCTAATTGTGTGAAAAAGAAGAAATTGAATTGACATTTATCTGTGGAAATAAATAGAAGGCATAACTTTGGAGGCAGCCTTTATATTAATTAATTCATTTTTTGAATGAATATCTAATAGAAGATTATGGGACTGTAGGAGGTGATTATGGGATGAAGGATTTGCATTCATCCTTTGACTTTTACTTATTTTGTCATAGTGAGGAAAGCATAGACAAAAACCACTTAATGTTAAGATCATTTCTCCTCAAATGAAAAACCATCCCTTTGCTGTCCATCCCTACTGACAACTTTTTTTCAATATCTTATCATACCATCACGATAAGGTGACATAAACATTGATCTCATTGTGTGGTCTTTAGCATGTGCCTGTAGGGGAAGGAATGAGTGAATGCAACCCTTTGTATGCTGATGCAAAAACTTTAGAGATATGTCCATAAAAGAATATTATATTTTCAAAAAGGAAAGAAAATAGGTATGCATTTAGCTAACCCCTCTATCATTTGCAGGATGGGATACAAGATCCATTTCTAAGCTGAGTATAACTGTTTTGAATTCAGAGTTTTCTTTTTCCCAAAGAGAAGGTAAAGAAACCAGTCTTCTCTACAATCTATACATAGATAAGGTAGAAGAGATGAACTCATGTCTTTCTTAACAGCATTGACATAAAATAATATGCAATCATCCTCATCTAAAATTTGAACTTCCATTTCTATGATAATTTTTATGCTAAGTCAGCTTCTACACTGATGATTTCTTTTATGGTTGTCAAGGCTTATATAGCATCATCTGATAGCAGAAGAATGGAGAACAAGTATGTCACAGATTCTCCAAAAAATAGTCCGAGGTTTTTGAATTTCAAGTTTCCCTTCTCTGAGACTGGTTTCCCTGTCAAGGTAAGAGAGCACAGTTTACCCTTCTATTTTACCCAGAACTGGGGAAATAAGAAATGGATTTATATATTCCCAACCTATACGTATGTATATGGGTAAGTAATAGGGCAGACAGGACTCTTCAGCCTTAGTAAGGCAAATAATCTGGGAGAAGGAAAATGTTGGATTCAAACCAGCTGTACTCCATTTAAAAACTTGATAAAATGGCTTAAAATTAAGTTATGCTTTGCCCAGTGGATAACTAATTTACAAATCCACAAAATATTAATCACTTCATGTACACAGATGACATCAATTGGTTCACAGAAAGGGAAAAAGAATTGAAAACTCTAATTCAAGCAATAAGAATATACAGCTGGGATATAGGAATGGAATTTGGCATTGAAAAATGGGCCATGTTCATAATGAAAAGTGGAAAAAAAAATAATAGAAAGAATAGAACTACCAAACCAAGAAAGAATGAGAATACTTGGATAAGGGGAAAAAATAAAAGAAGTTGAAAATATTGGAACTGGACACCATCAAACAAGCAAAGATAAATGAAAAAATAAGTACCTTAGATGAATGAGAAAGCTTCCTGAAACCAAGTTCTGCAGCAGAAAACTCATCAAAGGAATATTAACCTGAGCAGTCTCTCTTGCAAGACAATCAGGACCCCATTGTTAAAATGTACAAGTGAGGAACTCTAGCAAATGGACCAGAGGAAAAAAAAGTTGATGAAGAACAAGACATTACATTCAAGAGATGATGTAAACAGACTATATGTGTCAAGAAAAGTGTGACAGTGAACGAGAGTCAAATGGTGATTCCAGCAGAAAGAGGGCAAGACTTTGTTTGGTGTGTAAAGCAAAGAAATAAGAAGACTTACCTTAAATTTGATGCAGGCAAAAACCGAGAAAATGTAAAATATTAGTGAGCAGAATAGGTAGAGACAAAGCCTACATCGTATGCAAATTTTTGTTGCATAAAAGTAGGCTCGGAGACAAACACGACGACTGACACTAGTGAGTAAGTAATTGATTGGAGAGAAGAAGAGAGAAAGAATGGACCGGATGAACGAGAAGCAAAGTTGGGAGTTAAGATACTCTGCCCATAAAACGGCGAACTAGTATTATTGACCCTGCCTCAGAAACGAACATTTTTTTTTGAAAGGCAAAAAGAAAGAGGAAGAAGAGTCACCAGCATTGATGATGTTATATACAAGTACGTGGTTACAAGAAAAATAAGACTGACAAGATGATTTAGTTTATTTCATTTATTGAAGAGATAAAATAAACAAGCGAATGAAATATCTGGCCGGCTGATGGACGGTTATCTGGTTGGCAGCAAGTGGTTGCTTTAATCTGGACTGACGGTGCTGTCGGGTGGCGCTCTCAGCAATGGCCAGGATTCAACTGCCCATGTGACTTCTGCTTGCTCTATTTATTGGTTCCTGACTTCAAACACCAGCTCCAGAAAATACTATTTGTGGAAAAAAATGATTGGTTGAAAAATAGACCTATTTTTTATAACTGAAAATTTTCTGGGGATTTTGAATAGACCATGCTCAGAGCGTATGCACAGAAGCCATGATTTTCTCAGTTTGACACTAGCTGTTGTTGGGTCAACATCTGGTAGATGTTATTTTCTTCAGCAGTGTCGATGTCTGTTTGTCTGTGTTTTGCATGTTTTAGTACAGGATGGAACGATAAAATTGTCGCCCGAGAGAAGACGACATGATTCCATTTCTGTTAAATGAAAACTGTTTTTTTGTTGTTGTTGCAGACCATCTACTAGTTGGCCAGTTGTGTACAAATCCCAAGTGAGATAGGAGCCTTCGATCATGTCTGAAAGTGAGACAGTGTTCTACGAGCGAGATCGGAGATGCACTGCTATACAACGCATACCCTCGACCGATCCAACTTATGACAACAGGACCATTGCCAGCACCCTCAAAAGGCAAATCTGGATTGCCACAAATAATAGGAATGTGCCCAGGGTGATGAAAACAAAGTTTCCGGGTACGCTTATGGTCTTTGGTGTAGTTTCAAGTGAGGGCCACATCATGCCACTTCACATCTTTGAAGTCAGCTTGAAAGTCAACACCAAAGTGTACCTGGATGTGCTGAAGAGTGTGGTGATCTCCTGGTGCAATCAGGTGGCCTGTGGCAGACCCTGGGTGTGGCAGCAGGACTCAGCACCGGCCCACAAGTCCAAAGAGACCCAGGCTTAGCTTCAGAAGGAGTGCTATGACTTTGTACCCTTCTCTCACTGGTCCCCCCCCCCGACCTGAACCCACTGGACTACTTTGTTTGGTCATACATTGAGAACATCATCAACATGACCTGCCACAACACCAAAGCCAGCCTGATTGCCGCCATCCTCTGAGTATTCGCTGAGCTCCTGCCGGCGCTTGTGGAAAAGGCAAGCTCCCAGTTCTGGATCCATATCGAGGCGGTGTTTGAGGCTGAAGGCAGCTACATTGAATAGACGTCAGCTCTACTACATAATCAAGTTACCTGAATTGATTTTTTCAATAACAGTTTTAAAATAAAGATGTAGTGTTGTTTTTTTTAGGATGACAGTTTTATCATTCCACGCTGTAGTTACGTGAGTGAAGAATTAAGTGGGTGAATCAGCAGAGATTTGAGGTATTTTACTATAACATTGATTGCATGTGTTGCGAAGCCGATAAGCATGTCAACCCCGCAAATGTTTTAAGTTAAAGCATGCTAGTAATGACAGCCAAAGACAATGAAGGAAACAAAGGCGAGTAACAAATATAACAAAGATGACAATTTATTGTCGTGTTTACAAGCGCAGTGTAAAGTTCGTAGTAGTAGTAGTATTTGTGTCTTCTGCTAGATGGGTGATGTCAGTAGCTGGTATGGTCGAGTCAAAGTGAAGCAGCTAGACAATCGTTGCTGGTAGCTGATGTGGGTTGAGTCGTAGGATGCAGCTGGATGATTGTTGTGGGAAGCTAAGGTCGGTCGAGTCATTGAAGTGCAGCTGAACGATCGTTACAGGAAGCTGAGGTCGGTTGAGTCGTTGAAGTGCTGCTGGATGATTGTTGCCGGAAGCTGGTGTCGATTGTGGTTGGTAAATCGATATCCCGGTTTTGACAGTACGTTGGGTTTTCTGGGGGGGGGGGTTCGATCTGGTACAACGAGTCGTACGAGGGCTAGTTGTTGCAATGCTAGGGCAGTCTGTACAGCGCGTCATACGTGGACTATATGCTGCATTGCTGGAGCGTCGTGGTCGAAGTCGGTGTTGGCAGCTTGGTCACGTAGAGTCGGGCGAACTGGTGTCTTAGTACTACGGATCATGTGAATGGTTTGGGAAACCATGGGTAAGGTTTGCCAGGCCTTAACATATATGAAGTCGAGTGAGCGAATCAGTGAAGCAAGGGCTTTGTCGTACCCCTAGCTGTGCAGATGGATCGAAGACGATAGCTATGGCTTTGCCGTGCAAAAGCTGTGCGGACATATCGGGACAGTAGCTAAGGCTGTGCTGCGTCAAAGCTGTGCGGACATATTGGGATGGTAGCTATGGCAGAGCCGGGCCAAAGCTGTTCAGATGTATCGGATACGATAGTTATGGCTGTACTGTGCCAAAGCTTTGCAGATGTATCGCGATGGTAGCTATGGCTTTGCCGAACCAAAGCTGTGTGAGTGTATCGGGACCATAGCTAAGGCTTTGTGGTGCCAAAGCTCAGCACTGTCGAGCAAATAGGCCAGGTGGCCGTGGCTAAGATTGGCATTATCTTAGCACTGCACCGATAGTGAAGCGGTAGCTAAAGTCTAAGGCGTAACTTTAACGCTGCGCTGCCAAACGGATGAAGGGGAATCAACCAAATGGTTAAGACCAGGTGCTCGAACCCACAGAAGGAGACCTCTAATCGTCCTTAAAAGGATCGTTTGTGCATAACTATGTGATGGGAAAGGTGAATGCAGCCACTAGATATAGGATTAAGCCTTTCGGAGCCTTGCTCTGAGAGCGGCTCCTGAGAGCATCCAGTGACCTCAGAATTTTTCGCTGCTGAAGTCTTGTTTATATGAAGGGAATGCAACATCACTTCTGAAAGTTCTTCTATAAAAATGGAATTTTCATAGAGTTATTTCGGGCAGAAGTGTTCTGTGATTGTTGTTAATTTTAATTTTAATTTATCCCTTTCTTAGCTGTAACGGCAGGTCAAGGTCGAAAAAAAGGCTTAGTCATTTCCGGCCGTACCCAGATGTAATTTTTCTTGGGCGAGTGAGTAATCCGATCTGTTTATGTTTGTGAGCAGGTCGCAGCACATGGATGCATCAACATGAAAATTTAATAAGACCAAAGAAAGACTAATTAGAGAGGACAATAATTGTATGGATACCATAAAGACAAATAGAACAACAAAAACCAGGAAACAGAAATAGGAAGAAAAATAACTATATGGATATTTCAAGTGACAAACAGGTAAAATCTCACATAAGAAGACCTGGACATGTCTACAAAAGGGAAACTGAATCTCTTTTAATAGCAGCACAAAACAATACCATAAGTACTGTTTTTTGTTTGTTTGGACTTGTGGATTTTTGGTAGTCCGCATAACCTACATTTACTATTTTGTTTATCGATTTTTATATGATTATCATATAAAAACCTACATTTACTATTTTGTTTATCGATTTTTATATGATTATCATATAAAAATCGATAAACAAAATAGTAAATGTAGGTTATGCGGACTACCAAAAATCCACAAGTCCAAACAAACAAAAAACGCAGTATAAACACAAAAATCCAAATATATAGAAATCCCGAACCCTAGTGACCTCCAATTTAGACCCATTATAGCAGGTCCATTATGCCTGACTAGCAGACTTAGCAAACTAATAGATATTTTAATGCAACCTTTGCCGAAATAAAATAAAAAGTTATATTAAGGACAACATAGATTTTTTAAACTCCATACGTGAAAAAAAAGATCCCAACACACTCAGCCACATTTGACGTCACAAACGTATATAGCAATATCCTCCATGAATAAAGAAAACAAGCCATCTCATTTTGGATAGATAAATACCCAGACACATTACACCCAAGATTTAACAAAAAATGTATCATAGAGGGAATAGAAATAACCCTTAATTAAAACCCCTTCCAATTCAATCACATTAACTATATCCAGACCCTAGGAACAGCTATGGGAACTAAAATGGTGCTAACGTACGCTACCCTATCCCTAGCATAATAATAAGAAAACCTATATGAAATGATCGGTAAAAAATACAGCAACGACATAAAAGAAGAATTTACCAAATCATGGAAAAGATATTTAGATGATTGCTTCATATTCTGGAGACGTCAACGAATTACACAACCTACTACAAAACCTACACCCCAAAATAAAATTTACTATGGAACACAGCTCAAAAGAATTATCATTTTTAGACATCCTTATAAAAAACATAAATGGCCAAGTCATCACAGATATCTACCACAAACCAACAGACACCCAACAATACCTCCACTTTAAAAGTCACCACTTCAAAGACTGTATAAAATCCATCCCTTACACTCTAGCACACAGAATATTCACAATAATCACGGATATTCATGGATAAAAACCTAAAAAAAACTTGCCTCAAAGAACTACACACAACCCTACACCAGAGAGGATACCCAACAACACTAATAAATAAAGGGTTGGAATTTGCGAAAAAAATACCTCATAGAGAATTAAGAAACACGAAAAAGCACAACAATGAGAAACCCCTAGCATACGTTGAAACCTACAACAAAAATAATCGAGAACTATTCATAGATATAATGAAAAATCAAGAAGAACTTAAAAACAAGGACAAAATCAAAGAAATACTAGACACAACAAAAATAATTAAAAGCCAGAGACAACCCCAAAATCTTAAAAGAATACTCACCTCTTCTACATTCAGAGAAAACGCAACACAATAAATGATGCAAAATATGTGGTATAATTATAAAAGGTAAATCCTATACCTTGAAAAACCCTGGATACTAAATTCAAAATAAATAAAAACACACACACACAAATGGAAATAAACACACATACACACACACACACACACATATATATATATATATCTCAAGAAACATATTCACACACAGAGAAAAAATAAGTGAAATCGGAAGCCAACCCAACACATACACACAATGTATCAAGTATAAAAAATAAATGAGTGATAAAGTAGGCTAAGAGAACCTACTATGAGAAAAAGGACCAGCATTCATTAAAAAAATCATAAGTAATTAAAAACCGTTCAAACTCCAAACACGAGTAAGTTCAAATCTCATTGAATAATCTGTTAACTAGACCTTGGGTCAGACATGTTCTCTGATCAAAGCATCAAGCTGGAAACATATATATATATATATATATATATATGCCCAAACATACACAGATATATATGTATATATATATATATATATATATATACAGACAAAAACTATTATGAAAAAAGTAACCAGTAAATTTCAAATCACACTACCACACATACGCATACAAAAAAATCCCCAAGACACACACTCACACACAGAGGAAAAATAACTGTTAGTGAAATCCAAACCCATTCCAAAGCACCCACCCCACACAACAACAACAACAACAAAAACATAAAAAATCAGAGAGGTGTAAAGCAGACTAAGTTAAACACACTTTAAGAAAAAGAGATGACCTCTATATAAACCCATAAACAACTGAAGATCATTCAAACTGCAGACACAAGCGAGTTCAAGTCTCATTGAGTACCCCATTAAAAATTCCTTGTGCCATATATGTTATCTGTCAAAATCAACAAGCTGAAAACACACAAGAAAAAAAAAAAATTCAAGAAATACAAATCTCTTTATGGACCTACCTATTTTAAAATATTTCTATTCTCTCTTTGGACCTACAACACAAATTATATATATATATATATATATATATATATTACAGATATTTTAAATATCAAAGCACAGAAGTTATTTATTCCTATCATTTTCCGAAAGGGATTGGGTATTAGTGTGTGTGTGTGTGTGTGTGTGTGTGTGTGTGTGTGTGTGTGTGTGTGTAATATATATGTTTGAGATGTAGGATTTGAACTCTGTTTATTGAGTCAATTTTATTATGATGATAACCATCAAACTGCAGTTGCCTCCAGAGAAAAACTACAAAATGTGTAAATATAAATGTACACAATTCCCTAACCCTTTGGCATAAAATAGACCCAGACAGGTTGACATGCCATTAAAATGAATGAACAAATAAATCACTGTTATTCGATGCTATAAAAAGCTTCAGGCACAGAACTGCTTGATATCATGAGATTGTTACTAAATGATCGGCTGGTTAAGTGGTTTGCTACAAAACTGGCAACTCCACCAAGCATACTGGTAGATGAACCCTTTTGTAGGGGTCAATAGGCATGTACCATGAAGTTCAAGAAGGGCATCCATTATATCAAAGCTTGGTCTAGTCATTCACTGAAAAGTTGAAAGACGGACATGAAAATTGATGCAACATTACAAATGAAAACATTAACTTGTAAGGGAATGATACGAGGAAGTAGCAAGAGATGTGAGCTGGCATCGGTGTTGAGCTTGCCAAAGAATCAAATAGATACTGGTCAATTAGGAGTATATTTTCAGTCTCATAGAAATGCTGATTATAAGTGATGACGTGTTGGATGTTAAAAAGGTTGTTCCCTTCAGGGAAGGAATCATTCAATTTGTACCCTTGGCTCTTTGCCGGACATTTTGATTGGACTGAAAAGAGGATGTTTTACTGCACACAAGCTTTGAGTAAACAGCCAGAAAACAGATCCCCCTGGTTTCATATCACTTTATTGGCAGACAAACGACATATGGGGGAGAAGCGTGAAAGTTGAAAAAAGCTGTCTGAAATGATCTATTGAAAGTGAAAGTTTTATGAGAGAAACCAGTAATAAAAGCAAAAAAAGTGAAAAGATATAGTCATCAACAAAGCTTAGCTTAGTTTGAGACAAGGCCAAACATATGAGGCACCATGTGAGGATCAAACTCACAACTCAATAGCAATAGAACTGAGAGTAGTTGCTTAACAGTTACATCATAATGACTGATTAATTTTTATGGTCTTTCAACTTGTCAAGGATTATTTTATGGCAAGAGATTAGGGAACTGCATTCATTGTATATTCATATTTGAATTTTTTGTGTAGTTTCTTAAGGTGTGTTTTTTGTACTTAGTCCTATTGTTATATGAAAAGAGTTAAACAAATTCATTTGTGGCCCTGTTGGCTGGGGCTGTAAAATACATCAATTGCTTCTCTGCAGAGGGGTACAACACCTCCAACGAGTGTCCTGAATATATCACTAAACAATCTGATGGTAAGTTTCCAATGATACTGGAGCTTTGGGGAAAGCTGACCACTTCTTCATTGCCATCGCTCCCTGGGCCACTCTGGCCTGGAGTGGTGGCCCCTGATAGGGTCCTATCTATGGGTCAAATAGAACTAAACTGTATACTTATGGTAAATTGAATTGTTTGAAATAGAACTATTTTGACATTTAACTGTGTGTCAACAAAAACTATACTATACTAAATGTTTTGAATTAGAACTGTTTGACTAAACTGAATAGCTTGAAATAGAAATATTTTTGACTATTAAATTTTTAAAAAATAGAACTGATTATTTGTATAAAAATAGATTTGGCATTAGATAACCAACTAGAGTTGATATGCCATAAAACCTAAACAAACAAACTATTGTTTAAAATAGAACTGTTGACATTGACACTGTACTTATGCTTAATTGAATTGTTTGAAATAGAACTGTTTTGACATTTAAATTATGTACCAATACTAAACTGAATTGTTTGAAATGAAATTGTTTTTGTATGCTAAACTGAATTCTTAGAAATAGAATTTGTATGAAAATGGATTTGGGTTGAATAACCAACAAAATTTCCTATACCATAAAACCCAAACAACCATTGCCCAGTTGGCTGGGGCTGTAGAATACATTGGCTGCACCTATACAGAGGGGTAAGACCCTCCCTCAACAGGTGTCCTAGATATGCCACTAAACAATCTGATGGTGAGGTTCCAGTGGTGGAGTACCCGTTCATTGCCATCACTCCCTGGTCCACTCTGGCCTGTACTGGTAACACCTGATAGGTAATCTGTGGGTTAAATAACTAATCTGCTTACTTATGCCAAACTACATTACTTGAAAAAGAACTGTTTTGATATTTAAACTGCATACTTATGCTAAACCGAATTGTTTGAAATAGACCTGTTTTTGACATTGAAAATGTACTTATGCTAAACCGAATTATTTGAATAAGAATTGTTTGACTCAATTGAACAGCTTGAAATAGAAATGTTTTAGACAAACTGTGTACTTACGTTTAAACTTCATACTTATGCTAAACTGAATTTTTTGAAATAGAACTGTTTTGACATTTGTGTGTAAACAAAATATGTACTTATACAAAACTGAATTGGTTGAATTAGAACTGTTTGACTAAACTGAATAGCTTGAAATAGAAATGTTTTTGATAATTAAACTGTGTACTCATGCTAAACTGAATTGTTTGAAATAGAACTGATTATTTGTATAAAAATAGATTTGGCATTAAATAACCTACAAAGGTTGATATGCCATCAAACCCAACCAACCAACCAAATTCATTTGATTCATACATGAGACCCTAACAGGTACTACAGCTCCAGGTTAGAGTGGGCCTGGAAGTAATAGCAATGAAGGAGTAGTCCACACTCCAAAGACCTCCAGAACTGAGCCTTAGTATCAGATACAGTTTTATGTTACACTCAGGACACCCATTTAGGGGAGGTCTTACCCATCTGTAAGGGATATAAAGTATTGTAAACCCTGCGGATGGGATGTACACCACAATGAGGTGTCCTTTTTTGACTAGACTTTGTTTGGTACAAGGCCAGAAGTATGGTGCCCTCAGTGAGAATCAAACTTACAAGCTATGAACCACTAGTCTAACTTGGTAACTTTATATCATGTAAGATGCCTCTTAAAAACAAAGTATTCTATTTGCTTTTATGTTTTGCAGTTAATTGCGGAGCAAATTCTATAATTAGTATGCAGCTTGACATTGAACTTAATAGCCACCAAAGGTGATTTTTAAGTGAGTTTTTAAAAACAACTTGAAGTACATGAAAATATGTTCAGCTGTTTGCTTCCAGCCTGTCTGTTGATGATAAGAAAGTTTACAAATTTTAAATATGAGATCCTCTCTTTGCTGTTTACTGCATAAGTACACAGTCTTGTATATATATATATATATATATATATATATATATATATAAATATATATTTGTATAACTCTAGAGCCCAAGTATACATAAGTAGCTGTTCAAAATGTAGACTCCTACAAAATTAATATTTTTGGTTGCAAAATTTTTATATAAATACTTGAAGTAAAAAGAGGACATAGCGATAAAGAGTTCTTTTTTAACTAGACATAGTCTGGCCCAAGGTCAGAAGTATGGCAGACTGAGAATCAAATTTAAGTGCAATCAGTCATTAGCTTTGCTGGGTTGCCATAACATGTGAGATGTCTTTTAGCTTTTAGGATTGATTGGGTTTCTTTGTTTAATGGCATATCAACTTTTGTTGGTTATTCAATGCCAAAGCCATCCATTTAGAAGAGCAGTAGTGGTACTATTTAACTCATTGCTGAGGGATATAGGGTTTATACCTTTCTTAAGGATATTAGCTTGAGAGAGAATATAATAGTGCAACTGGAGTTTGAACTTACTTACTACAAGTTCAAATTCCAGCATTTCTCTTCACACTTATGCACTTGGAAAAAGCAATGAATCCATCTTTTTTCTCCTACGCTTCAGTTAAATTAATAGGGAGGATTGGGCTCTTTAGCTTTGGCATAGCAACCAATCAAGGAGAAGGAAAACTTGAATTTAAACCCACTTTACTTTAACTTTAAAACACATCCTGCATGTGGTAGAGGGGTTGCTTTGGATTGGTTTCCTTATTCAATGGCATATCAACTTTCATGAGTAATTTAATGCCAAAGCCTTTCTTCTAGAAGAACACTAGTGGTAATATTGAACCCATAGTAAGCGGGGATTAGGTGTTTATGCCTTCCCCAAGGGTATTAATCTGAAAATGAACATAATAGCATGAAAAGTGTTTGAACTCGCTTACTATAAGGTTGTAATCAAGCAAGTTAGTTACCACACCATGGAATTTTTCCCCCAGGGTGGTTAGGTAAATGCATGCCTTCGAAACAAGAAGGATAATACTACTCAAACATATTGATAATAATGATTGACAGAGCTTCATCTTAAAAATAGAAATTGATAAATATACTTAATACATTCATATATAAAGTGTCCCAAGACCAGTATATGTGAATGTGTTGATCCTGCAAATAGGTTGTTTAGGTGTTGTTTGATTGACAGAGGACTGGACAAAAGACAGAGGCAAATGGATAAGTTTAAATTCTGATTTTATTGAGCGAATCTAACACAAACGGTGTATAAGTGTAGAAATTGTGGTTGTTGTATCATATCAGTGTAGTCTCTGTTGGGTGTCGAAAGTCTATGTTGCTGAAAGTCTTTGACTCAGCTGTTTATTAGTTTGTGTTGACAGCTTGTCTAGAAAGTAAGGATGGTCTCTGAGGTTAGTGTAGATATTAGGTGTTGCTGTATGGTCAGGTTGTAGATGTTGCTGGAGACGGTCAATGACGTTGATGCATTGGTTGCTAAGGCTGGATGATTGATGTCTCAGTTGTACAGTACTTTGGTTTAACCGGGTGGGGGAAGGTGTCAAAGCCACTTTGAAGTGTTAGTGTTAGTCCGAGCGGTGAGTTGCTCATGGACTAAATGCTGCAGATGCTGGTTGCAGAGGCTGTGAGATTGATGTCCTGGCTTGTTCAATCTTTGGTTTAATTGGGAGGGGGTCAATGTGGCCTCAAGTTTTGATGCTAGTTTACGCAGTGAATTGCTCATGGATTAGATGCTACAAATGCTGTAGCTTGGTCATGCAGGAATGGCTGTCGGGTTAAGTTGTAGCTGGTCTGCAGTTGGTCCTGGTAGCTTGGTTGTGCAGGAACAGCTGCTACATTAAGCTGGAGCTGATCTGCAGTTGGTGCTGGCTGCTGCGTTGTTGTCTTCTGGGGAGCTGGTCTACAGGTGCTGGTAGCTTACAGGTGCCAGAACTGCGGCTGGTGAAGCTAGAGCTGGCCTGCAGGTGCTGGTAGTTGGAAGGTGCAGTGAGGAGATCAAGAGTGATCTCAAAAGACTTTCTGAAATTAGCCTCTTAGAAGAGCTGTTGAGAATGGTGAGACTTTCTGAGATTAGCTCTGAGAAGAGCTGTTTGAATGAGAAAAATAAAAGGTGGTGATTTGTCTATTTGGCTGTGCTGGGTCTGCGGCTGTAGTTGGTTGGATTTCATGTCTTCTGCATCGACTGGTGGTAAGGATGCAGACCCCATGTTTAGCAGCATGGTTTGGTGGTGAGGACGCCGACCCCATCTGCTAGGAGAGGTAGCAGATTCTTTTCCTCCGGGCTAAGTCTGGCTGCCTCGTTAACTTTTTGGTTGCTACCTGTGTGTATATATAGTGTTAGCTGCTGCTACTCCGCTGGTCTGTGCACAGGAAATCTTCTTATAAGATATAAGTGATAATGAGATAGTTCATTATACTTTGAAGAGGAACCTTTAAATATAATATATTTTATCCTGTGGTAATAATTTTGTTTTTGAAAGGCAAGCAGAATTAACTCCTTTCAAAAAATAGTTCGGTTGTTCATAACAGAAGTTCACTCATGACGTATGTAAGATGTTTTGTTGTCCGACCTTACGGATGCCTCAGCATTTTTTTCTATTTTGGGTATTGTAGACAGGATAGCTATGATAAAAGTAATTAAAAATATGGCACTGACTCTTTGGACATCACTAAATACTGTGAGAAAAACAAATTTTAAAAAAAATGGGCATTCAAAACACTGATTTTTGTTATTAGAGTCCTGGATATAACTTGAGTTTTAGAGCTTGGAGGAATGTAAGTACCCTTTTGTGGCTATTACTATTATGATCCAGAGTGTCAATACCTAATAGGATTCTGACTATAGAACAAAAAGATTTGTTAGAAAATTCTTCCTATTGGATAGGAATACTTGAAACTAAATTATTTGAATTAAGAATAGTTACTTGGAGACATAATTGTTTACTAAGGATTATTATTAGTTACTTGAAACCATATAAATGCTAGAAAATTATTGGCATTAGATAGGTATACTTGAAACTATATAACTGCATGTAGACAAATCAGTATTATCTAATGAAAATAGTTGATTTAGATTATATAACAGTGTATAAATTATTAGCCTTAGAAATACTTGAAACCATATAACTGTGTGCAAATTATTAATATTAGAAAATGCGATTATCAAAAATGATTGCAGTGGAATATTGAAAATATAAATTGCTATGGTTACAAGAGAACATTTATAAATGAATCAAATTTTGGCATTAAATAGCTCAAAAGAAGTTTATATGCCATTAAATAAACCAAGCCAAGCCTTTATTATTTACTAATTAAAGAGCAAAATATTTTTACTCGGTTCTCATTCTTGTATTTTTGTCAAGTGCAAAAAATAATGGACAAATGTTTTTTTGTTGGTAGCCTTTTGTTAATATCTAGAACATTCATTGGCTACGTGCGGCCTGTGGTGCTTTCTGAATGACTTGTCTAAGTATTCAATCTTTTCAAGAAATGATCTTTTTACCAAAAAGAAAAAAAAATAACAAACTTTTCCTTATTTTTAAGGCAGATGCTTACACATATGGTCTTCTGTACTGAAAAATGGTTGAAGTGACTTTGACAAAATTTTCTAATTTTTTTTAGTAAGGCAGCTTGCTGGATGATGAACAATAATTCTCAAAAAATGTTACCTATGTCTGATCTAGACAATAGACAATGATACATTATTAAATTAACAGTGGTAATGTCATTAGTAAGATTTACTATTAAACAATTATGCCAATACTTAGGTTCCGTGTAATGATTATACTTTGAGTTACACAGCAAATTTTGTTGTTAAGGAAAAACAATTTAAAAAAACAAATAATCTTGATTGTATAATATTTCAAATTGCATACACTCTGTTGGCAGGGCTTAGAATATGCTGTGTTCCCTATAGGATGCGGAATTAAAATATGGATTAGGGAGGATTGTATTGTTTGTTTGTTTGGGTTTTATGTCATATCAACCTTTGTAGGTTATTGAATGCCAAATCAATTTTAATACAAATAAACAGTTCTATTTCAATCAACCCAGTTTAGCATGCATACACAGTTTGCCAAAAACATTTCTATTTCATGCTATTCAGTTTAGTCAAACAGTTCTAATTCAAAGAATTCAGTTTAGTATAAGTATAGATTTTGTTTACACACAGTTAAATGACAAAACAGTTCTATTTCAAACAATTCTGTTTAGCATAATTACACAGTTTACTTCTATTTGTCCCATAGATAAGACCCTATCTGGTGCTACCACTCCAGGCCAAGATTGGAGCTGGAAGTGATGGCAATGAAGGGGTACTCCTCATTCCCCAAAGCTTCAGCATTACTGGAACCTCACCATCAGATTGTTTAATGTCATATCAGGACACTCATTGGGGAGGGGATTGTATCCCTCAGCAAAAAGGCAGTTGGTTTATTCTACAGCCCTCCTCCTGACTGGGTAAGAGGAATAGATTCATGCCTTTACAACTGGGTGTGGAAGCAAAATATGGAGTAATTTTTAAAACGTTTTCTTAGTCTGATTAGTTCAATTTTTGAAAAAAATGCTGTAAATCAAAATTTTCATGATTAGCTCTGTTATTCAAGCACATTTTTATTAAAATTCAGCCCAATATGAGTGAGCAAGAAAAGAAATGACATAGAATCTATGATTTGCTTAACACTGAAATAAGCCAAAAAAAATTTTCCAAAATAAGTGGAGTTTCAAGCTCAGACCTTAATCCCCTTGATTATGCTACATGGAGTGTTTTAGAAAACAAAAAAAATGTAACTTCCCATCCAAATATTGGTTTGCTTAAAACTGCTATTGTGGAGGAATGGAATAAAATGTCTGAAGAATTTAATTTGAATGCGTGCAAATTGTTTCAAAGGTATGTTGATACAATAACTGAAAAAAAATGACGGCCATATTGAGTAAATTTACAGTTTGTGTCTATTATTTTATTTTGTTGTTTATTTTGTGAAATAAAGATTAATATTTTTTTAGTCATGCCAAGAACTTTTCTGCAACTCCTCTTAAAATCACTTAAAAGCAACTGACGAAAAAAAATTGTCCATGCTGATTTGAAGCAAGTGTTTCTTATATTATAGGACAATAGAAAAAGTTTTGTTTTTTAATTATTCAATTAATTTTAATTTAAATCTTTATAAAATTGAATCATACAATAAATAGAAATAATTCTCACTATTTGCAATCTTTTGCTTTGAAAATCCATTTATGTTGGCTTTTTTTGACATTTTTTTAAAGAAATACTTATAGTTATTCAGTTCTTAGACTCAGCCAAACTGATGGAGTTCTCACTGAAGAATAAACTTACTAAAATAGCCTAAGTATTTTAAGCATCACTGAAGAACATTACATAATTGAGCTAGAGTAATTATTACAAAGAAGTTTTACAGCCAAATCTATTGCCCATAGTTATTTTTCCTTAGGGTTATTTTTTCAGCAAAAATGTTCTGAACCTTGCCTGATGTCACTAGTCATGTATATATATATATATATGTATACTAGAAATAAGTGCACACACACACACACACACACACACACACACACACACACACACACACACACACACACACACATATATATATATATATACGCATGCATATATAATTGCACACATTGTATATATAATCACACACACATACACACACACATCTGTAAATATATATATATATATACATATATATATATATATATACACATATATCTTCACTTGTGTATATGTGTGCGTATTTGTATGTATATATAGGTAACGCAACCTGATCTCACAAGAGAATAGTGAGAAATATTGTAATTATTTTAACGCAGGGCATTATTTGAATAAACAGAGGAATATAAGAATGAAGTGGGGAAAGAAAAAAAACCATAGAAAGAAAAAAGAAATTGTTTGGTTTGTTTTTATTTAAAAACTTATCAATCCCTTATTGTTTTTTTTAACATGAAAATTTTTATTCATTTTTAAATATTTGATTATAATGATCATTATATATTCAGCATTCCATTGCAATAATTTTTTTTTTACTTGCCCCTTTTAGTTATTTGTCTATAATAATCATACATTTACATACAGCTATGTAGTTTCAAGTATTCCAATAAAATACTATTAATTTATACATAATTATATTGTTTCAATATAAGTGACAATATAAGTGACTATAATAATAATTTACCTGCAGAGTTTCAAGTATTCATATCTAATAGAGAGGGATTCTCTGTGATGTAATGGCTTAATTGTTGGACTGTGACCTCGATGTAAGTGAGTTCAAACTCGAGTTGCACCGTTATGTTCACTTTTGGACTAATACCCAAGGGTAAAGGTATTGAATCCCTTATCCTTACTATCGCTGGTTTAAATAGTATCACTGCTGTTTTTCTACAAGGGTAGCTTTGGTATTAAATAACCCACAAATGTGAATATGCTATTTAACAAAGAAACGAAACCATACCTATCTAATACAAATAATAAACAGATCTGTTTGACTCAAAGATGGGACTCAAATAGATATTATCACACTTAGTCTGTGTCAACCTGGGATTAATGACCATGAAGCAATGACTTAACAATCCCAAGATCTCCAGAATGGAATGCTTTCAATTGTATGCCATTTAGTGTTATACCCATGACACTCGTTTTATGAGCTCTTACCCTTCTACATATAATGCAGTCAGTATATTCTATGTCTTGCTGATAGTGGAAGAAAAATGAAAAATAAAAGAAAAAAGAGAAAGAACATTAAATTGAATAACAAAAATTATGGTAAATGATGATAAAAAAAGATTAAGTTGTGTTAGAGGATAAAATAATCAAAATGAGGAGCGAGAGGAAATAGGGGCTAACCCATATATAAATCATTATCATCATCATCAAGGCATGTTGAGAACATGGATTCTCTTGACTTTCTTTAGCCATCCATCCAAATGGATAAGCCCTCTAGATGGCATTCAGTGTCCACATAGGGTTTCTCACTATTTATGCTGGGAATTAAGTCAGGCCTGTTAAGCATGCAAATTATCTCCCCTGATACTCTCGAGAAGAGAAGGCATTATTCGATGACCGGAAGTAAACAAACGACCATATTGGTTTATGTGTGAGTGTAAGAAGAAGGGTGTAATAAAGGTGTCTCTGTATGCTGAGTGTTAAAGTCTGAGTTCTTTGTTTTTTACAAGGCCAATATAAAAAGTTTTTATATAAAGAATTCAAAGGATTAAAAATAACATTTAGTATAAACACAAACCTCACAAAATTATCTTTCAGTTTCAAATTGGACTAAACACTTCTTTATCTCTAAGTCTATTTTAAATATATTTCAGTCATAAAAATATTGCTATGGCATGAGATTTTTGCTGGGTTATATGTAAACATAATGATTTAAGATATGTTTTCTTCATTTTTTTTTGCATTTGGGATTTCTATATTGATTTTACACATCATTTTTATTTCAAACAAATTGATCGTTGCTTTCCTTTGGAACAATAAAGAACATGGCAACTGTTACCTTTCTCATTTTAAAATGAATGACTCTTTGAAGTAGCAGTTGAAATTATTTTCTAGAATAGCATTTTTAGTGGATTTTTTAATACTTAAATTAATTTTTTTTAAGTGTTAGTGCTAATGTTTGGGTTTTTGTTGTTACCTCTGAAACAGCAGCCATTTTAAAACGGGTAAGATTACAACTGCAAAGAAGATTGCCTTTCTGTATAAAAGAGTTACAAAAGAGAAGTTCTTGTTCAGTGTAGGTTGGTAATCAGCCTACTTTGTTGTCTCTATTCTATATACATAGTTACACAATATTCCACATGTGTTCAATTCAATTTAGACAGACAAGAGGAATTGGATAAGGAAGCAAAGGATCTCTAATTGCAGTAAACCAAAATTAATGCCACGCTTTCTGGAACCATTCATATACAGTTTTGGGACTGTTGCTTGGAAAAGCATTCTGCTAATAGAACCCATTTGCAGATGGCTTCAATGGTGCCATGGACAGATACCCCTAATTGGTATTGATGTATAACAGAATGTTACAGCATTCAAATCAGGTTCTATTTACATCAAACAAACCAACATGCACCTTCCAAATGCCTACCCATCCTGGAGCCATGTTAACTGTCATCCCCAGCTTGTATTGTTCACTCACAGCAGGATGGAACCAGTCACTTTTTTTTTTCTGTCATGACAAGTGATGGCAAAATATTTTTATACTTGTTTTTTTTTTTTTCATTCATTTATTTATTTATCTATCTATTTATAGGAATGAATGTATTCTCTGTTTCAGGAATTCAAGATTTTCCCAGTGGACATTTTTAAGAAAACTGTCAGAGTTTAAAGTTCATCTTACTTCTTGAAAAATGCTGCCAATGATATAACAAAACAATTTTTTTTTCTGTTTGTGGTTTGAGGCTGTTCTTATTGACCTTTGAACTGTAATAATTAGCAATTATCTATCTTTGAATTCTATTGATATTGATTGAAGGGAATGGATAAGAGCTAGGGAGACAGATATAGAAACTAACAGTGGAATGCTGGGAAAGTTGAACAGTAGAATATTAGGAATACTGAACAGAAAAGCCTTGTTAGCATTTGGGATAAATTTCTATAAATGTAAGAAAGAAGAGAGAGGACAAGGATTTACAGAGATAGAAAAGCAAGAGATTGAACCATCAATAAAACAGGAAAGTAAACTTCTGCTTCATAGGTGAAATTGAATCCATCTAACCAAAAATTGATTAATCTAAAATCGACAGACTTTCACAAAACACCAGCTGATGTCATGTCTACATAATAGTAGTGTGAGTCAAAAGTTTTATAATATTTTAGTAACATGAGGCACAATTTGGGAGTTCCAGGTATTTTTGCTGAGTTCACGAAGGTGACAAACCACATTGGATTTAAGATGCTGAGCTCAAGTGCTACTCATTGGATTTGTAGAAATCCTTGAAAGCATGAAATTGTGTGGTAATTAAAGGGTTTCAAGTATTCCAGCCTAATACTAGCTTATAAGCTTGGAAAACTTGAAACCATATAATTGTGCCTGAATTATTAGTATTAGGTAGGAATACTTGAGACTATATAATCGTGTGGTTTGGTTAGGCTTTATGGCATATCAACCATTTTAATGGGTACTTAATGCCAAATCCTGTTTACACATATATATCAAATATATATGATTTCTAAAAACATTTTATTGATAACATTTTTATGTGAAACTAAGCTCATTCTTTTGCAAACCATTAAAAGTTTCCAAGTATTGCTATGTATCACTAACAATTCAAGTAAACATCTGTCATTTGTTTACATACAATTAAATGATCAGATGGTTTAATGTCATATCAAGAACATTCAGTGTGAGCAGTCTCCCCCCACCCTGCAGAGATGCAGTCAGTGTATTCTACATCTCCAGCTGACTGGGCTGCATATAACTTCTATAAGTAAACAAATGACTGATTTTTTATGGAATAGTTCATAATACATTGCAATAGCCTGTCATTTGTTTACACTCAGTTTAAATGTCAAACAGTTCTATTTGACCCATATAAGGTGCTTCCACTCCAGACCAGAATGGACCTGAGAGCAATGGCAATGAAGGGGTACTCCATATTCCCGAAAGCTCCAGGGTTAAAACCTCACCACCAGATGATTTAATGTCATATCCAGGACACTCAGTGTTACCCATCAGCAGAGATTCAGTCGGTATAATCTACAGTCCCAGCTAACTGGGCTGCATATAACATTGTGTGAATTATTAGTATTTGGTAGAAATACTTGAAACCATATAATTGTTTTAGAATTGTTATTATTAGAGAGGAATACTTGAAACCAAGTGCAGTTGCATATATATGTTGACTTGTGAAGAATACATCTAAACAGGGACAAAAAAATTAGCAACTAAAAAATATGATAGCAAAAGAATTTTGTAAATTAAAATAGTCATGATTATAATCCATTTACAAAGGAATCACATGTTGGCATTAAAATAACCAATAGGGAGTTGATATACCATTAAAAAAATAAACCAACCTTCACCTTTCTCTTCCTCAACTCTTTGCAGCTCTTGGCTAAATACTTTATTTATTTTCTCAATTTTTTTTGAGTTTCAGGCTGAAAAAGAATTAGACAAATGCCAATTTTTATGTTTTCACTTTGATTCAGATGTTAATTACTTATAATGTTCAGGTTTTGTGACAGCAAATTCTTTAAAATCCCAAAACAGGACTTTATTTTCGCACGTGTGAAGATGGGGCAGACTGGCACTTGATCCCTCGTAGAATAAGTCCTCGTTCAGAGTTTTTCCTCAGGCATATAGGAACTGGCATATTATGTGGGGGGATTAATTTATGGCTAGACTGACCGCCGCTGGCAAGGGGTTCCAAATTTTCACACTATACACCCACCCACCAAGGCTGCTTGTCTTCCTCCCCTAGAACAATGGAAGATATGGACCTCTAGGTTTAGACGTAATAATATTATATTGTAGTAGTCGGCAACTCCGGTTCCCCGTATAACAATTTGAAGGAATTTATAGGACAATTTTAAGCGAGCATATCATAAGGTGAATAGAAGCTGAAAAAGAAACATGACATAACAAATTCGTAGCAGACGCGGCAAATAACAACTTCAAGCACGTGGGAACATTAAAATATATCAATCCATTTTACTTTCACAGATATACACCTTCAACGTATCAAATATATTATAAATAAATAATACTTGAACATAAATGTCTTTCTTCTTTTCTTTTCTTTCGTCTTCAGTCTTTCTTCAAATTGAGAGAGAGAGAGAGAGAGAGAGGGTATATAAAATTGGGTATAAGGAGAAACAGTCCCAAAGATTATTTATCTTTTTTCGATGGGTTCCTGTGGAGAATATTTCTTCTTTTACGGGCTGACAGACTTTATCTTATTCTTAGTACTGGCTTGAAGAAATGGTTCCTTCTTGTCCGAGCTGTTTTTTTGTCTTTCATTTACCCGGAGTATTTGGCTTTAGTTCCGTCCGCCACGAACCCTGTCCAACAACTAACTTTTTTCTTTTTCTTTTTTCGGTGACAGGAAGAAGGTGCCACTTCCGTCTTAGGGTCCCAGCCAATCACTTGGCTTCTACCTTCTTCCTTCCCGTGTCAGACGACTCCTTAGGGCTACTAGATGTCACCCCGTATCCCATTCTTTATCCATCAGGTCACCAAGTACAAACATCTGTTTTTCCATTCAGACCTGGGTTTGTTACTTTGGGATTGACCTACATTACTATGATGTCTTAACAGTCATTCTCTGATGGCTTGCCAATTTAAACACGAGGATAGTAGTAATCTTATTTCTATCTTCTCAGTGGGACACCACGTGACAGTTTTCTCTGATTGTGGGTAACTGAAATTAAACCATCATTAAGGAAGTGAATAGAATTTTTTTGTCATTTTTTATATGGTAGGCCAGTAGGACCAAGGAAGAGCTAAAGCTTGAAACCTATCAAATCACATTTCCATTTCATTTATGACTCAAAGACTAACAGAAAAACCGAATCCTCAGTTGTCACTCACATGCTCATCTTAACCAATCAAAAATAATATTTTTCCTAAATCTTCATTTCATGTTTTGGTTCTTATATCTTTATTGATAACATAATGTTACATATTGACTTTTGACAGGCGAGTTAATGTGGATTTCAAAAGCAGGATCTGCAACTGTGTCTTTTGGTAAGCAAAGGACAGCGGAAATGCCTGGTGAATTACCTGGGAAAAATTCAATTGGTGGGGGTGCAAGAAAAAAGAATGTTTAGGCATCTAGAAAATATATAATAATAGGAGTTTTCAACCTTAAGGAGTTGGCATTCAGTCAGAATTGGCAGTCAGCAGAGTAGACATGACATTGTTTTGGTTGTTAGCTTTGGAGCAGTGGCCCCCCAGGTTGAGAACCATCTCTATATCAGTCTCCAATGAAAGAAACTCAAGGAAGCAAAGTTCTCTGGGTATGTATCTCAATGTGGCGTAAATCATAGCAGTTCCCTGTTTATCTGTCTTTCTCTCTCATATAACAGTTTTGACTTTCGTCATAATAAAGAAGAGGGTTTATATTTTGTGTTGTTGTCACTTTCTCAATGGTATATATCAACAATCGTCAAGACATATTTATCATTTAGCCATTGTCAACAATTTTTCCTTTCTTTATTTGCAACTACTAAGTTTGATTTCATGGCCTGGAGAGTGCATAAATTTCAATGACAAATATATCTTACTTCTACTATGCTTAAATCATTGGCCTCGTGGGTAGCATGTTTGTCAATGGTCCAGAAGACCATGGTTCAATCCCTAGGTCATGTCATACCAAAGACTTTAAAAATGGTACTTGATTCCTCCTTGCTTAACACTCAGCAATATATGGTATGTATCAAGGGTAAAGTGGAGCAATCCAGGGAAAGGAGTAGCGCCCTTCCCTACACCTTGGTGTAGTAGCAATTGAAAAGGGAGCCTTTGGGTCACCCTCGACTACAGTCGCCAACTTACTATGCTTAAGGACATCTTGTTATTCAAGCTCCTATTTTTGTTTCTATGATCCCCACCAAGTCATTTGTACAATTCCTTTTGAATAAGGATCTCTGCTCAATCTTGTTCACTCCTGCATAATGGGTATTCTTCCAAGCTGTAGCCATGTCAGTACTATTATATGGTTGCACAACTTAGACTTTAATGAAATGCCTGGAGAAAAAACTAGATTAGAACTATGCAAGGATACTGCATGCTGTTTTGAATAAATCCTGGAAGCAACACTCTACAAAACAACACTTGTATGGCCATAAACCTTCCATCTTACAAACCATCCAAGTTAGGCGAGCAAAATTTGCTGGATATGAGTGAAGAAGTAAGTATGAACTCATAAGGGTTGTTTTCCAATGGATTCCTACATATGGACACGCCAGTCTGCTGACCAGGAAAAAATTACAATCATCAGCAGGTACTGGATGCCATCTTGTGGACTTACCAAAAGTGATAGCTGATAGGGAAAAGTCGCAAGAGAAAGTTATAGGATTCTGTGGTGTCAGCAGGTACTGATGATGATTTCATCTTGTTTAGACTATATGACAATGTCTATTCAACCTACAGAATATTTTTTTTCATTTTGAGAAGAATTGTATGTAGTCTGAATAATTTTAAAATAATTTAATCTTCTTAATTTGATCTGAAGAGATTTTTTAATCAAAGATTCATGTTAGATATCGCCAAATGAAATCTAAAAATATTTTTTATTTATTATCAAAAGACGAGTAAAGGTAAGTCTTTGTTAATCCTTCTTCAAGGTAGCTATCTACATTTCTTTAGTTTAAATGCTTACTTTTATCTGTTCACCAGAGTTTAATCTGTTTCCTCTCTCAAAATTCCCACTATTCAGTCATTGGTTTATGATCTGTCAGAAGTGATAAGAAAGCTACTTATGTCAAATACTCCTTGCATAGATAGATTTAGTTTTACCAATAAAAAAATATTCCTTTAGCCTAAGATTAGTACTGTATACATGATCACTCATAATTAAATAAAAAAATTTAATTTTTTTTATTAAGAGTTAATTATCTCCCAAATCAAATCAAATCTTGTCACAGGCCTCGGAAAGATTGCACAAAAGTGTAATGGGGTAGTTGGTATGTTTGGTTTGGTTTTATGGCATATCAACCATTGTAGGTTATTTAATGCCAAATTCATTTTTTATACATATAAACAGTTCTGTTTCAAATTATTCACTATAGCATAAAGTACAGTTTTTTTGTTTACATACAGTTAAATATAAAAACAATTCAATTCACACTCAGTTAAATGTGAAAATAGTTCTATTTCAAGCAATTCAGTTTACTGTTTAGTTCTTTTTGACCCATAGATAAGACTCTATCAGGTGCTACCACTCTGGGCCATAGGGGACCTGGGAGTGATGGCAATGAAGAGGTACTCAGCATTCCCCAAAGCTCCAGTATTACTTGAGCCCCATCATTTGATTGTTTACTGTCATATCCAAGAAACTTGTTGGGAAAGTCTTTACCTCTCTGCAGTGATGCAGTCGGTGTATTCTACAGCCCCAGCCAACTGGGCCAAGTGGTTATGTTGTAGCAAATTATGTATGCTGAGTTTCTAATGAAATGTACCTCAATATTGTTGCTGATTAGTTTTTCAAGTGCCTTGATAAAAAGGTTAATGCTAAAATTATTTATTAATAATACAAGCTAACAACAAAAGAGACAACATGAATTTGAGTTGAAACAGACATTTTCTTTTTATATATTTTATGGTAATGGACAAAAGCTTATGAAAGATATGTTCAGTGAATATTAATCTTGGTATGTGTACAGTGTACGTAAATATTTTAGCATTCTTTTTTTAAAATGCCTACCTGCTAGTCAGTACCAAATTTCTTTTGAGAATAAAACTTATTCACCATTCTGACATTTTTGGGTCCGATACTTTTGTTTCATCAGTAGTCTAAGAATGCTTGTGCGGGAGATTTTGCCCTATTTATACTCTCTTGCTCTTATAGAGGTAAAATAGGGAAAACTTCTTTCTGGAAACCACAACATAATTGGACTGTTTTCTATTTTTAGATTTAGTTACAAATGTAAGTCTTTCTTTATTTTTAGATTTGGTGACACACATGAGTTATAGATAGTTACAGAAGACTGGCAGTTGCCTATGCTGCAACTCTTCCCTCTTCATAGCACTGATGGTGTTCAAAGGAAGGACAATGCACCATAAAATGTGGCATTAGTGTCTCTGCAAGAGTTACTGGAATATCTTTGATAAACTCAGAAATCTGCTATATAAAAATAAGTTATAAATTTTGGCTATATTGTAAACATTTATTGGATAGTAATACACAAAACTTTGCCCCTTTTTTAAAAGCCTGATGAGTTAGCCTGAAATTCACACTAAAAAGGCAAAAACAAAAAAAACAATATCCTTACTGAAAGTAGTTATGATAGGTTTGCAAATAGAAAAAAAACTCAACTATAGAATCTCTCATAGCAGTAATATACAAATAATTATATTGTTAACAATAACAATATTATTAACAATAATAATCTTTTGTAATAACAAAATAATGTTCACATAGCAAATATTCTATTAAATAATAATCATTTGTTTGCATACAGTTCTATGGTTTTGTGTATTCTTATCTAATTCTAGTAACTTTTGAATAGATTTATTTGACTCATAGATAGGACCCTGACATGAGAGTAATAGCAATGAAAAGGTAGTCTACACACCCAAAAGCTCCTGATCTGGAGCCTCGGTGACAGATGCAGTTTAATGTCATTTTCATGACACACCATTTTTGAAGGGGTATTACTCCTCAGCAGGGGATACAGTTAGCATATTCTAACCTACACCAACAGGGCAGATGGTATTTTTGCAACATGATAAAAATGTAAGTGGGTGGACAGAGACTTAGTTGAATAGATTATTTGACCAGAAAAATAAGAATTGATCAAAATAGATTTTAGAAGAAAAAAGTCAGTATATTACTAAAGTGAAAATTAACAGAAGTGGATTTAAAAAGAATAAATCAAGACTATTTTAAAAAATCTTTTCATGAGATTAGAACACTCAAAAACATGTTATTTTGATAAGAAAGAAAACAAGAAAAAATATATTGTTATTCTTCAGCGCATACTAGAAATGAAAGGAAGCAATTTTTATGTCTATAAAAAAGTGTCAAGCAAAATTGGCAAGTGAGTTCAACTTGGAGGACAAAGTCAGCAGATCACGACATCCAGGTGGGCTTCCTAGGAAATAAAAATTCTGAAATAATATTATATTTGTTAAAATTCAAATGTGGAAAATTTTGGACTAGAATAATATGATTTGACTTTTTCTGAGGTCATCAGGAGAAGAGAAAAAGACCAGCCCTTTTTGAAATGGAGGTGGAAGGAAACCAACCACTGAAGGTGGAAGGAACAGAATTAATTAATAGAACTGAAGAGGAAAGACCAGCTTTTGGGTAGCAGTAAGAAGAAATCGAATATGGAAGGTTCAGCTATTCCAAGGAACTGATTCAACTATTGAAATCCAAATTAGGAGAAAATTCATATTGTCAATAACTTCACTGACCCCCACCCTTCAAATTAAAAAAAATACATATAAGCAAGATGTTTCTTCCCTTGTGAGAGACCAGTGCAAATCAGTTAACAAACTTCATGATACTCTGAGTGTTGGTCTTTTACCAGACTCCGCATATCAAGCTGAGGGCTAAAGACTGAGAAAAGCAAACATAATATGCTACTTGAAATCACCTTTTACCAGACTATCAAGGAACCAAGAGAAGCTGTGAGCCAAAGACTGAAAAAGGCAAACATTACTGCCACTTGAGATTGCCTTGTGCTAGACTATAGAAAGTGAGAAAAAAAGCCTAAAACTTATAGGATAATTGAAGAGGCCTTGTGCCTGACTTTGAATGCCTAGAAATTGACTGACTTAATTTGTGAATTAGGTCTCTGTCTATCACTACCAACCTCTAGGAAGAGCCACTCTGATTAGTGATTGATCTGCTTTCTGGATCAAAAACACAATGTGGGCAGATAAGCAGATCAATCATGTCATCCAATGACATAACTAACAAAATGGAACAGCCAGTAGATTGAAAGCTGCATCCCCCCAGTGTTTGCTGAAGGCAGGTGTACTGTCACAATAATTGGGGTTATAAAAAGATTTCATTGTTAGTTTGATGAATTTGATGATAAAAATATTGATTAAAACAAAAGCTAAAAAGAGAAAAAAGAAATGCAGAGGTAAAGTGGTAGCAAATGACCAGAGGGTTTATTGCTGAACCTTAAAGGGTATCTAAGAAGGATTTGGGAGACAGTTGAAAGATACATCATTAATTTGATCATCCAGTCAATAAATTCTAACATAAAATTATATGCAGACATCCACAACTAATGTAGAGTGCAAAAGTTTGCTCAGTAACACATTAAAGAGAATTGGAATTGAGCCAATAGACTCATCCGCCCACTAGTGGCCTTATCTGCCTTTGCTATGTTCGCAAGATTCTGGTAATGATTCAAAGAATGGTAAAAAGAAGATTAACAAGAATAGAACTTCTCATTCAATTTCATTAATGAGAACACTCTTTTTAAAAATTCCTTTTCTCAAACTAAAACAGACAGGCAATTTTTCCTGATGTTACTTTATTCTCAGTTAAATCTTAAAAAATAAAAATATTCAACTCAGACAACAAAATCCTTCCATCATAAAAAGAATACCATTTTAAATTCTATTTCAAAAATGAATATTGATATATTTGCTAAAATTAGCAAACATTTCAATTTTTGATGATCTTATCATTTTCCTGTTTTAAACATTTCTGCTTTATTTTGTGATCAAATTGCAATCACCAAAGAGTGGATCAAGTTATTTTTAGGACTTTAGAAATCAGAGACTTTTACTGCTAAAAATATCTATTACAGAAAATTCATCACAAGATTCAAAAAGGTTTTTTAGCCAATCAGCACAAAGCAAAGGATCAGAGTAAAAAGCTTTTTCTAATCCTTTGCCTATAAACAGATATCTTGGAGCTTTGAGTCTCAGTGGCCAAAAAATCAAGTTTGGTTTGAAAATAAACATATACGAAAAGATTTTTATGTATATATGTAGTTATTTTTTTTTTAATTTTTGGTCACAGAGTTTGAATGCTGTAGATTTTTTTACAATATCCACTTTGATTGTATAATGTTTCATTTTGATTTAGAAAAATTTTTTTATAAAAATTGTTAAAAGTATACTTAATTTATGGGTGAGACTCTATTTGGGTATTGCTGACATTAATTAAAGGAAGAAGAACCTGCCCCACAAGTGCATAGATTGCGTTTGACCAGGATTAGGAGTGAGTTAGTTCAAGGGATAATGTGTGTATTTACCCAACCTCTCCATCTCAAGCAAGATGCAAAATATGGTTAATTTTTAAGCAAAACACAAACACACACATGCATATACATATGTAGATGGAGTTGTGCAATGATCATCATTGTGGGAAATGTACTTTGTAAGTCAAGTTCAATACCAGAATAAGGTTGTTTGCATTCCATTTCATGAAAATACCCATGGCAAAGGCATGTCTCCTTCTTTTCCCTCACAAGTTATGAGTAAATTGTAAAGCAACCTGGGGTCTTAAGCTTTAGTAACTAGTCTTTGAGAAAAAAATAAAACTCTTGATTCAAAACCTCAAGAGTATTATTCTGAGAATTTATCTATTATTGGCTTATTCTATCACTCCAGCCAACTTGGCTGAAAAAATCCTATATTTCTGAGTTTTGTTCTATGTTGAATGTTGAAAGTGAGCAATGTGCAGTATATTGCCAATTGACGATATGCTGTAATTTTTTTGAGTTTTTTGCACTTTTATGTGTGTGTCAAAAGTCTAATGAATACAAAGTTCTTTCCAACATAGGGCTCTTTAGAGGTCATAAGTAGATTCTTGATAAAATTCTGGCTGTAAACATTTATCCATTGTATGACTTATTACATTTTTTGAAAAGTTTGCAATGTTCAGTCCAAATGTCCATGGGGTAGTCCTTGTGATGTAGTGGCTAATGTGCTGGAGTTCTGAGTTCAAACTCCAGTCACACTACTGCATTCATTTTTGGATCACCTAGCAATGAGTTAAATAGTATCACGACTGTTCTTCTACAAGGATGGCCTTGGCATTAAATAAACCATGAAGGCTAATATATCATTAAATAAAGAAACCAATCCGAACCAGTTTTAAATGCACATGAAATGGCCAATCTAGCCTAATGTGATTTAGTCAATGTCCGTATGAATCTTAAATTGCGTATGCATTAATTTTGGAAGATCATCGAATACTAATTATTTTTTAAAAAGTTTAAATATTTTTCCTTGACTAAATCCTGTGGGTATTGCATGAAAAGAAGAATCTTAAGCCTTATACTTCTTTTTTAATTATAAAGAATTTAAAACATCTTAGCGTCAGATTTTCTGCTTTATTTGAAGAAAAGAAAATTTTCCATTTGTTGCAGAAACAAACCAGAGAATTAGTTGGCAGGAAGAATCATGAAAGATAAAAGAAGAAAGGAAAAAAAGTAAGAAAAAAAAATTGCCTTTGGCTGTGTAATCAAGACAGCAAGGATAGCACTGGTTCTTTGGCTGCAACAAGGCAGATTTTGAGGAGAGAAAAATCTTAACTTTGATCAAAAAAGCAGACATTTTGTTTTATTTTTTGCCACGTTGCTCAAGGCAGACATTTTTATTGCCACTGGATATGCTCACATTCTCTCCTTTACCATACTTAGTTAATTTCTATGGCTCAAATGGTAAAAGTTCAAGATTTGCACTAAAAAAATATTGTTAATAACATTGCATACAAGCCAATTCTGGTTGCAAGGCAATAAATTACTGAAGGAAGTTGTACTACTCTAAAATGTAAAATTTAAAACAATATCATTGAATTTAGTTTTCCTTGGCCTAGGGCAGTTCTCTTCAATTTGGATGATATTGCCCATTGGTGAGAAATTTAAGCTTTTTGGTGGGTGGTGGAATAATTGCATCCTTTATTAAAATATGCAAATTAAAAACCTCAAAATCATGAGAAAGACAGCATGAACTGTCTGTATAAAAGCCCATGGGTGCATCTGTAACATTACAAGTACAAATTTGATTTTTCTGGAATTTTTCATAATCAGTAAAATCCTCCAAAAGTGTGTCTCAGTGGAAGAGACTACTATGTTTCCCATAAAGATGAAATTATTCATGATACCAGATGCTAAAATTCAGATATTTTCAATCTAACAATGACAAAATAAGGCACATTTAAAAACAAGTCAGATCCTCTCAAAACAATGTGATTGAAGGGCAGTGATATAATTCATGAAATTCTAACAGACATTAACCAAAATTTTTCATCAAATCTGTTAAAACTTGTTTGAAAAACATGTCACGAGCAAAATATAATGACTGAAAATACTTCAACTAAAAAATTTTTGGTTTGATTTTCCTTGATCCCAAATGTTTTATTTTATGAACATTCAGGAAATCAATCCCTTTATTTTCATACATATAGATTGTAATTTTATCAGGAGATGAAGTGCAATGACCTTTTCTTGATAAGAGATTAGAGGATTTCATAACAAAAAAATCACATGATAACATCTATGGTACTTTGTCTTTAGCAGGGATTGTTATTGACACATTATCTGCTGATCACTTTAGTGTCATCAACTTTGACAGACAGACTGTTATTCACAGATATTAAGAGGCTTTCTGAATAGGTTGCGTCTATAAGTAGAAAGCAGGAGTCAACTGTCTTAAGTCTTGATGAGTATTTGTTGCAAAATCAATGAGAACTGTTGTTTTTGATGATATAAATAATGTAACAACTACTATTTGTGAGAAAAACTTATTCAGAAAATATAACAGATAGTAAGTAAAGTTGGCAACCATAGTCGAGGGCTACTCAAAAGCTCCCTTTTCAATAGCTCCTACACCAACATGTAGGGGAGGGTGCTACTCCTTTCCTTGGATTGCTCTCACTTTACCCATGAAGCATACCTTATAATACTGAGTGTTAAGCAAGGAGGTATCAAGTACCACTTTTTGAGTCTTTGGTATGACTTGACCTGAGATTGAACCGCAGTCTCTCGGGCCATTGGCAAACACTCTACCACTAAGCCAATGGGCCGGTCATAAAACAGATAGAAAAATAAGAATATATTTAGTCACAATGATAAGTTTAGACCTAGACACTCTTAAAGTTTTTACAAGTGTCTTTTTGAAGAGAACAGTTATAAAATGTAGAATAGATTTTTAGTCTAAAAGTTTAGCTTGGTTTAGCACAAGACTAGTGGTATGTGACACCCAGTTAGAATCAAACTTGCTAACAATGGTCTGCTATCCCAGTTCCCGATTATACCTTGCAAGGTGCCAAAATGCAGTGGAGTGATAGTCATTTTTGAAACATAGCTTACTTTGGCACCAGGCCAGAAGTGTGGGACACTCAGTGAGAATCAAACTCACTACTCAGTTGTAATTACTCTTTTAGACAGTTCTAACTGCATAAGTGCAGCTGTCAGTGTTTTGCAGAAAGGAAGGGGTCCAAAGCTGACCTTGATTTAAAATGTGATGAGAAAGTTAAATTTTATCTCTTTAGAAGAAAGTTTTCTTACATGGCTTTAGCAGTTTTGTTAAATCAAAAATATTATTTAAAATTAGAATTTTTCTTGTCAGTCAATGTAGACTAGAGCCAATGTTGACTACCATCATTTTCAAAGAAATTTTACCTTCATTTAAAGTTCTATTAAAATTAGGGTGGCATGTATGAAAAATTGTATGAAGAATCCACCAAAAAATAAGTTTGGGGATCATTGTCTTCGAGATTATATAATATAAACAAAAAGCTGCGTCATCAATTGCAGCATTCTTTCTGGAGAACATGTAACATTCACTTTCAAGAATAGTTACAAAATCAAGTCAAGCTGATAGACTAAACTTGCTGAGTAGTTTGCAAGCTAAACTGTTTCTCTCAACACAGAATTTTAGTAATTTAAAACAACTGAATAAATGAATATGATTGATTAGATAAAAAAGTATTTTATCTGAATAATACATTTTTAGTGCGTTTTTTTTTTATTGGGCGTTATTTTTTCTACAGAGGTCAACAAGTAAAACATTTTTAAAAGTAGATTATTACACTTTTGATCACCATATTTTACAAGAAGCAGGGTGTAGCTTGTCAGTAATAAATCATAACATTACCAGTAAAAAGAGCTATTTTCTTGCACATATCTTGTTATTTATCTTATTTTTTGTACCTAATTAGCATTTTCCTGAACTTAAACTGCAGCCTCCCCACTTTCAGTAGTCTTGAACTATCACTAAGACTGAAGTAGCAGAAGATACCCCACACTAACAATTACGGATGCAGACTATATCAATGACATAGAACTTCTGACAAAAATACCCACCCAAGGCAAAACCCTGCTACATAGTCTAGAACAAGCAGCTGCTAGCATAGGCCTCCATGTCAATGCACACAAGACGGAATACATGTGCTTTAATCAAAAGGCGATATCTCCACTCTAAATGGTAGCTCTCTGAAACTAGCTGACAAGTTCACATACCTAGGAAGCAGTGTCTCATCAACTGAGACAGACATCAACTCATGACTAGCAAAGGCATGGACAGCTATCGATGGGCTATCAGTCATATGGAAGTCAGACCAGACTGATAAAATGAAACGCAGTTTTTTACAAGCAGTGGTTATAACGATACTGCTGTATGGATGCACTACATGGACACTAACTAAACATATTGAGAAGAAGCTTGACTGCAAATACACAAGAATGCTGTGAGCAATATTAAACAAGTCCTGGAAGTGGAACCCCACAAAGCAGCAGCTGTACAGCCACTTCGGACCCATCATGAAAACCATCCATATTAGATGAACCAGACATGCAGGACACTGTTAGAGAAGTAGGGACAAACTCATAAGTGACATACTCCTGTGGACCCTTTCACATGGACAAGCAAAGGCAGGACGACCAGCTAAAACCTACATACAACAGCTCTCTGCCGATGCAGGATGTAGCCTTGAAGACCAACTGGGAGTGAAGGACGATAGACAAGGGTGGCAGGAGAGGGTCAGGGAGATCCATGCTGGTGGTGCAACAGGATGATGATGATGATGATGAAGTTGTTATATAAATGAAGATAGCAATCTGGAAGAAAACAGTAAAAAGAAATACAGTTTTTGAATGCCAGCTTGATGCAAAAATTATTCTAGTTTTTAACCATCAAATTAAATTTATCAATTGAAATAAGAATCATAAGAATCTATACATTGTTAATTAAAATAAATAACTACTTATTCTGGTAACAATGACTTCTAGCATCCTAGAACCAACAAAACCTTATAAAGCCCATTTCAGCTCCTGCTTAACTGTGGAAGAACTTTCTTGCAGGAAATTGTCAAGATACATGAAAAAGTGTGAGTCAACCAGAGAAAGATCTGGTCGTTAAGTTGGGCATGGTAGGTTTTTGTAGCTCTATTCATTCAATTTCTGCTGAGTCATTTGTGAGATACACAGTTGGGAATTATCATGGAAAAAAATCAATCTATTTTGATTGAGCAATGTTGAACATAAATGTTGAAGTTTTTAGTGCATTTTGTTAATTTCCTGGTAATACTTCTCAGTTGTGATGGTTTCCTTAAGATTGAAGAAATTCTAGTGGATGATTCCATTTACCAACCATTGAACAGTGATCTTTGATGCTGATTTGGTCAAAGGAAGTGTTCTGGTATTGCACTTCAGTTCTGCCATTGCACAGAACAACATTTTTTGTTGTATATAATCCATTGTTGTTGTGTGATTTTAATGGCATATCAACTTAAATAGGGTTATATAATGCCTAGAGGTAATCATTCATTTGTACAGAGTTATATGCGGTCCAGTCTTCCTATTTGACCCATAGATAGGACTCTAACAGGTACTACCACTCCAGGTCAGGGTAGACCTGGAGGTAACAGCAATAAAAGGGAACTTGTAGGGAACGAATAAATAAATAAAAAATTAAATCTAAAAAATAAATGAATAGATGAAAAGAAAACAATTAAATTTGAAGAAACTCCCAGAGGTCTCTAACGGAAAAGGAGATGACGCATGCATAAAAAAGAAAAGGGATTTCCTCTTGATAAAGAGAGCAAAGTATTATTTCTCTTTCAGGCAGTGTCCGTCGAACCAACAACACCATTTTGCTGTCTGGTGTTTTGGGCACCACGCTACGTCTTGGGACGTAGCGTCAGTTAGTCCCTTCACCAAGTAAATAAAGAAAAGTATGGAAGAAATGTTTTCGTCTCTTATCTGTTTCTATCTTTTCTTTTTGTATATTTCTTTTGGGACTTTCTTTGGGCAAGGCATTGTGCTGGCCAGTCAACGTGGGCTGAAACAGTGTAACCAAAATATGGAGTCAGATATCTTACGGCAACACAGCCTTGCCCTTAGCCCCTGACCTTCAAAAGCCTTCAAATCCCGCAAACTCCATAGTCCCCAGATCTCCAGAACAGGATTTACACCATTTAATGTAGTTTAGTGTCTCACACTGAGCACCTTTTTTTGTGGGTGTCTTACTCTTTGTTCAGGGGATACATATCTGTGTATTCAAAGCCCTTGACAAAACTGTCTATTATTGTTTTCAGTTCAATTGACCACATGTCCCAAAGTAGATCATTATTGTGATGTGAAAAAAATGCACAAAGCAGACAACTTTTTTTATTTTCCAAAAGTTGAACCATGAAAATGTTTTACATTTAATTCTTCTGTAATTTCTATAGTTCTTTTTTTTTAAAAATCTATTTTCATGATTTTGCTTTGATAATGGCCCACAATTAGATGTTGTCAATTACAAGACATCAATGACCCTCCTCTTCCTTAAGGATATCATAATTACTGTAAAATTCTTTAATCCAATATTGAGTTGTATATTCATTGACAGTTGACTGGCCAAGTTCTGGGTTGATATTGTGACCATTTCTCTTTGCTCTTTTCCAATTTCTACACAATTTCTTTTTCATTGTTAATTTGACAGTCTAAAGTAAATAAGAATAGTAAAAACAAAACTGTCAACATAAATCAATAGATTTAGAAAGTGTGTTTTAAAGTGGTATATTCATGTGAAATGAAGCAATGTACATAATTTATTGATATCATTGTCATTTGATTTGCTGGTGAAACTGTGGTTAAGGTGTGCTGTGGGGTAGTGGCAAGTCATCGGCTTGATTCGTTGAAGGGCAGGGGGCAAGAATCAACTAGTTTCATCTGTTGGCATACAACACTGTATTTATGCCTTGGAGAATTTCAATGTTCTAAATCTCAACATTAGTGTGTTTGGGTATACAAGATGCTTATAGAGAAGCTTGAAAATTTTGTCAGTGGTTTGGAAGGGGTCAGACTGGCAAGAGAGCCTTGAAGTGATTAGAACTAATAACACTGACAAAACGAAAACCAAAAATATACAATGAAAAATAGAAACCCCATACCACTTTTGAAGGGGTCTTACCTCTTTTCAAAGGATACAAAACCATCACCAACAGGTCATTTATTTTTTTATTATTTTGCTTTCCTTCAATTTTGCTCTTTAGTCTGCTGGAATGGTAAAATCTACAAGTCAACAAGATCTTTTCATCTTGCTGACTACAACTAGGTTGGGTCTTCTGGTTGGGTGAGGACAATCTGATTTTTATCTTGAAATCCTGGAGAATTTTGTATATCTTACTTCCCAGGTCATATCATAGTCTGTGTACACTACAAGAATGGGTTAAAAAATTCATATGATCACATTGATGACTTTTTTTACCAATATGATTCAAGAACTGCAATCCCAATGGAAGAAGTAAGAGTATTTGAAAGGAAACTATGTTGAAAAATAAATCTCATTTGGTCACACTCTATGAAAATATATTGGTCAGCCTTTGAACTTTTCAGGTGACCCTTGTAGTTGTGTATAGTCAAATTTCTGTTGTTGACATTGTTCTCATCTTCAAAATGAAGGTGGAGGACTTTGATTTTTTTCAGGGTTGTACAGACTAGAAAATGGTGGTCAACAAAAGAAAATATTCTAACTGAATTAACCATTATTCTAAATCTCATGGTAATGCATGTAACAAAAGGCAATATTTCATACATTCTCTTTTTCCTATGCATCATACACCTGGAGAAAGCTATAAAATTGATTGCCTGAAATGCTGTGATAACAACAAAGATAATAAAAAAATAATGAGATCAATAGTCTGAACAACTCCAAGAATAATAATGTCTCATCTCAAAATTACAGAATCTATGTCTGTTTTTCTTTTGTTTTTCTGATGGTTTATGGAATTCTCCTGCATGATTTAGTGACTTGTCTTTTTTTCACCTATGCAACATTTGTTATTATATTAGATATTTTAGCTATTTGCTCTCAGGTAGTTCTTATGCTTTTTATTTAGTACAATTATCATTATTATCATTATCTCTTTTGTGAGTTTTTCACACCAGTAGTAACTGGGGGTTTTCATAGAAGTTCTAGTGACAGGTAGTCTTTCCAGTTCTCCAGAATCTTTAAAAGTATTCAAACCATTCTCAGCAGTGGTTGGGATAGTCTCAATCCTTCCTCAAATTTTTAGTTTTACCAAACTTTTCCCCCAGGATACTTCAAGATTGAATCAATAGCATCAACAATGAGTTATATAACAGTCATCTTTATTCCACAAATGTTTTAGTACTCTAGCAAGGTCTAGGTATTTATCCAGTTTTTTGCTTTCTTTTACATTTGCTTTGTGTTTAGCTGGAAAGGCAAAATCTACTAGCTCACAAGTTTTTTTTATCTTGTTGACTACAACTTGGTTTGATCTTCTTAGTGGGATTTCAAGATACAAATATTCACCTAATGCTTGCGAGATTCAGAGTTTTCACTGTCACAATATCAGAGAATTTTGTTTGTCTAGTTTTCCAGGACAGATTCTAGTCTCTGTATATAGCATTTATCTGCATGGTTAAATTCTTGTAACTTGCATAATTCTCAATGGATCTCCTACCTCACTAAATCATGCTTGTTTTTGTAGTGGTTTACTGCTTTATCTTTCCCTCTGCACATAGTCTATTATTATTCTTTGTTTATTTAGCATCAATAAAACAATAGATTGAATGTACTGATTCTTTTATGATGATTAATGTTTAAATGTAAGGAAGAGTTGAATGAGCAAAAAGAAAAAATCATTAAAAAAATTCTTTTTATTTGTATATAATGTGCCATTCTTTAATAACACCATTAGGGGATTTGTTTACTCCTCATTCATTGAATTTGGAGCACAATTAAAGAGATAGGCATATTGTATGACTTTTTCATAGACTTACTCCTTTTTGTGGCAGTCTTACTCCTCTGAAGAGGGTTCAGTAGGCATATTTTAAGCCCTACCGACAGGGAAGAAAAAACTTACAAATTGATAAAAAAAACTTAGTAAAACACCAGATGAGTGAAAAACTAACACCCTTAGTTTGGAGTAAGTTAAATTACCAAAGGATTATAAAAAGAAAAAACAAGAGAAAAAACAAAATAATACCACAGCAACAACTTAATTTTGCTGTATAATCTAATTAAATTATAATACAACCTACCCTACAGAGTGTGTGTTAAGGTTCTCTCATGTCAGATTGAAGTGTAGAGCTTGGTAGCTATGAGTCAGCACTTAGTTGTGTACCCAGTAGAGTTAAGAGTTGAAGTGAGATGAAGAACTGAGGAAAGAGAGATTTTATGGTCATTGGGGCATTCTATAACAGACATGTGGTTAAGTCCATTCTCTGGTTACAGCAGTGACTTCAACATTATGGAAGCAAAATATGGAATCAGGAGGGTTGGATTCATGCCTTTACTTTACTACTGGGTGTGGAAGCAAAATAGAGAATAATTTCTAAAACATATTTTTAGTCTGATTAATCCACTTTTTGAAAAAACAATAAATCTAAATTTTCATGATTAGTTTGTTATTCAAGTCCTTTTTCATAAAAATTCAGCCCAATATTAGTGAGCAAGAAAAGAAATGACAAAGGATCTACAATTTGCTTAACTCTGAAAACAAGCCAAAAAATTTCCAAAATAAGCAGACTTTCTTTATGGCCTCCATCAAGCCAAGACCTTATCCCCCTTGATTATGCTATATGGAGCATTTTAGAAAACGAAACAAATGCAACATCCTATCCAAATATTGGTTTGGTAAAGACTTCTTTTAAGGTGGAATGGAATAAAATCTCAGAAGAATTTATTTTGAAGGTATGAAAATTGTTTTGAAGGTTTGTTGATACAATAATTAAAAAAATGGCAGCCATACTGAGTAAATTTACTTTTTATGTCTATCTTCTTATTTTGTTTGATTATTGTTGCTTCCACACCCTGTATAGTATTTAATTACTTTATTAAATAAAAAGGCAGTTATTTGTTTATTACATAATTATGAGTCTATATATATAAGATATCAACACACGGCTAACGAAGGCATGGACAGCTATCGATAGGCTTTCGATCATATGGAAATCAAACCTGACTGATAAAATAAAACGCAGTTTCTTCCAGGCTGCGGTTGTGTTGATACTGCTATATGGATGCACTACTTGGACGCTGACTAAACGGATGGAGAAGAAGCTAGACGGCAATTATACAAGAATGTTAAGAGCAATATTGAACAAGTCCTGGCAGCAACACACCACAATGCACCAACTATACAGTCACCTACCCCCTATCATGAAAACTATCCAAGTTAGATGAACCAGACATGCCGGACACTGCTGGGGAAGCAAGGACGAGCTCGTAAGTGATGTACTCCTGTGGACCCCCGCATATGGCCAATCAAAAGCAGGACGACCAGCTCAAACATACATACAGCAGCTATGTGATGATACGGGATGTAACCCTGAAGACCTGCCAGAGGCAGAGACGTGGAGAGAGAGGGTCAGGGATATCCATGCTAGCCGCACAACATGATGATGATGATGATATATAAGACAACCAATAATATAATATTTGATTGATTTTAACTTCATATTAACCTTTCTGAGGTTATCTTATGCCAAGAGTTTAGGGAATTGAATAGATTGTTAATTTATTGTGAGATTTCTTGTGCAGTTTCTTAAGTTTTTGATATCAAGTATTCCTATCTAATACTAATAATTTCCAAACAAACCATTTGATCCATAGACGGAACCCGAACAGGTAGTACCAGTGTGGGTCAGAGTGGACCTTGGACTATTGGCAATGAAGGAGTACTCCACGCTCATCAAGAACTAGAGCCTCACCATCAGATGGTTTTCTGTCATATTCAGGACACATATTTCTTAAGGGTCTTACATACATATAATTACAGGACATATAATCAGGATATTCTAATTTCTGCTGATAGAATTATATATTATATTTATACTTCATTAAATGAATGAAATTACATATCATATTTATACTTCATTAAGTGAACAGCGAATGAATAGAGTTGAATCAAATAAAACAAATAATTCATGTTTAATAGAATTATTAGTGTTAGATAGAAACAATTGAAACCATTTAACTACGAGCAAACAAAGGATTAATAATGAATGGAATTTATTGAGTTAGAGAAAAATATTTGAAACCACTTACTTGCATGCAAAAAAAAAAAAAATGAGCTTAGACTCATTTAAAAATGTTATCGACAAAATATGTTTTAAAATCATGTATACTTAATACATGTATAAATAGGAATTGGCATTAAATAACCTACAATAGTTGATATGCCATAAAACCCAGCCAAACTAAACCAAACTAAATGAACAACTATGCTCTTTATCTATTACATAATTGTAAGCCGATAGATATAATTAAATGTAATTGATATACCTTAGATTGCAACAATACCTATTTATAAAATGTTTTAATACTGACTAATCAGTTGAATATTCCTAAATCCTAGTTATTAAAGAAAAAATTCTCTATAAACATTGTAACTTCAAGTGAAAAATGCATATTAATGATTTAGGTGAAAAGCTTTTGACATATGCTGATTGATCTCTTTTGATGTCAGTCGGCTGCATTACTCTTGGTTCCTTTAATTTTTTTTCTTTGAATATTTGGCCAACTCTATATCTGGCAGAATTCTGATAGACATGATTTCTCTGTGAGTGATTCTAGAAGAGTTTATTTTGTTCAGACATAAGTTATCACACAAGATGGCATCAATACATCAATAAAACTGTCAGAAAAAGTCCCCCACTAATAAAGACCAGAGAGTTTCAATGCATTGCCAACAGATCTTGTTACTCCTTTCTGAAATTTTTGATTAGATCAAACACTTTATTCATTGTTATCTATCTACTGTTTGTTCACATCTATCTCTTTACCATTTTTCCTTTTCATTTAAATGTGTGTGTGTGTGTGTAAATGCACATATCTATCTCAGTCTCTTCATATCTACTTTTTCTCTATATCTCTTTTTTTTTTCTTTATTTCTATCTATCTCAGTCTGATATATATATATATATATATATATATATATATGGAAGAAAATAATGGATAGTAATCTGACAATTTGTGAAGAAAAATTGACAAGTCATCCAAATAGAAAGTAGGGATTTATAGAGAAACAAAGTCAGTCGACACTAGCGTTTTGGATCAGCTGAACCATCATCAGGATTGTGAGGGGTTTTATTAGTGATGTTAAGTGTAGATGGATGTATAAATATATATATATATATATATATATATATATATATATATATATATGTCTTTCTATCAATCTAATACTGAAATTTTCATTAATTTTATTTATAGATATATATTTAGGTAACTCTAACCAAGGAAACCAAGGAAAAACAGACTTTCATGAGATTTTTACAAGAACAATATTCTTAAAATGCTCAGACTTAATAAAGTAATTTTGAGTCCTAACTGCTTCTGAATGATTTTTTTGTGGATTACAATTCATAGAGAACATCATTTTTCTGTCATACAAATTCTTGATATTATAGAAATATCCTTGAAATGTTAATTAGACTCCTTCAATCCTTCCTAAACAGAAGCATTAACATCATCTTGGACTGATGCTGTAATAGAAACCCAATGGATTCACCTGTTGTCTTGCTAAAAACACAAGATAGAAGGGGAGAATATTTAGTACTGAGTTTTATTTTAAAAAAAGAAAGTGTTTTTCTAAATGGTCAACTCAGAAAAGAAACCCTGAAACTACTTTTTTTGCAACTAATAAAAAGAAATCTGTTCCCTCAGATATACATTTGAAACATCTGTTATTGAATCACTCAGCTTGCAAATGAATATCGAAAAAAATCAATAGAAAGAAATGTTCATTTGTTCTTCTTTTTTATATATATGTTGAAGATGTCTCCATTGACTGACAATTATATTAAAGATGCAATTTCGTTTTTATCATTTTTTTATTATTCGTTTTGGCAACTTTTCCATGTCTTGTGAATAATTACAAAGCACAGGAGTATTAAGCAATGAAGTGAAGACAGAAGAAAGATGGAAAGTAAGTAGATTGAAAAAGTAACCAAAAGGTATTTGAAGTCAATTTTTTTCTTTTTTTTATGAAATAGAGAAAGAAGCCAAAATAGTATATCTGTAATGGAACAAAAATGTATATAAAAAAAAAATATCTGTATGTTTTGTAAGGTAGCTGGCTTTTTTTTTTTTGACCTTATGTTAAAAAAATAGTCAGTCTGAAAAAATTAGGGAATAGGAAGAAAATATGAAACATATCCATGATGAAGTTCATTTGAGTGGATTCTTAATCAATATTTCTTTTAAGACTCGGAATATTTATTGGCCTCCAAAAAAAAAAAGTTTGTGTAAATTAAACAAGGAGGAGCCATCACCACTTTAAGTGGCAGGATTCAAAAAATTAATAGACAAGTTGACATATTTTGGCAGCAATATCTCATTGACAGAGAGACTTGTTAGCATATGCCTTGCAAAAGTGTGGACTGCTATTTTTAAGGTCAATTTTTAAGTGGAGTTTAACAGGTTTGAATTCAGAGTTTTCCTTCTCCTAGACTAGTTGCCTCATCAAGGCTTAAGAACCTAGTCTGCCCTACTATTTACCCATAGCTGGAGGGAGAATAATTGGATTCATACCTTTCCCAGGGGTATTAGTGCTATGTGAAATGCAATCAGTCTCGTCCAAGATTTGAACTCGTGTCGCTGTGTCCATTTCCTATGATGATAACCATTACACCACAGGCACCTCCATATATATATATATAGTAAAGTAAAGTTGTGAAATTTAGTCGAGGGTGATCTGAAAGTTCCCTTTTCAATAGCTACTACACCGAGGTGAAGGTGAGGGTGTACTCCATTCCCTGGATTGCTCCATTTACCTTATAATGCTGAGTATTAAGCAAGGTGACATCAAGTACCATTTTTTGAGTCTTTTGGATGACTCAACTTGGGATTGAACCCTGGTCTCCCGGATCATGGCGAACTCTCTACCCATTTGCCAATACACACATAAAAGTAAACCATAACAACAATAATAATGCTAACAGAATAAATTTATATTACAAGAATCAAATGCATGAAACTATAAATTAGATGAGCAAGTAATAACCAACATTATACACAGACTCATTAAACCTATCAGGCAACAAAAACAAATAAAACTCATTATCTACTAAACTAAATTTAAAATGTCAAACCTCATCATTAAGAAACTCCCCCCAAACTTTCCTAAATCAAACTAATGTAGTATATAAATTCATCTGTCCATTTTGAGAATGTCTCTCAGAAAAAAAATAACAGCTAATACCCACATTGGTTATACAACAACCACACTCTGTTGTCGCCTTACATACAATCTCTTTGAAATAAGCACAATAAAACAGCATCTCATGACAAAGTATAAAAAAGACACTGAAAAGCTCAAATTCCCCTATATCAGAAAGATCCTAATTAACAATACAAAAATCATTTATAGAAATAACAATAAAAACCAAACAAAACAATAACTATAAAAAAACTATTATAAATAGAATGCCTTTTGACACAAGTATGAGTGTAGAGATATACAAGTATATAAATACATATGTATCAAGATGTGTAAGCAAATATGTATATCAATGTATGTATATATATATATGCATATATATATAGATAAATACACCCACATTCATATATATATATATATATATATATATATATATGTGGTGCCTTCATTAAGTTTTCAGACTTTTTTCGTACAGGCATTTAAAATTTTTTAGACTCTTGAAAATTCACTATGTTATTGCCATACATCTTATGAGATGACTGACCAATTTCCATGATTTCCAGTTCAAATCAACTGCTACAGCAGCAATTGGAATACACCCTACTATGCTTGATTGTCACTGCTGGGGAATTTCAAAAATCCAATCTGGACATGAGGAAGAATGATATGCAATAAAATTCTGTTTTAAACTTGGAAAAAATGCTGCCATAGAAAAGTATAGAATGCTTCTGACTGCTTTTGGAGCATCTTGCATGAATCGAGCATCAGTTTTTGAGTGGCATAAGAGATTCAAGGATGCCAGGGAGTCTGTGAGGGATGATGAGAGCTGTAGGAGGAGTAAGGAAGTCAATACACCAGAGTTGATTGGCCAAAGGGTTAGGGTTACTATGTTGAGATTTTAAGGGAGTTCAGGAAGAGATTCCTAGGGAAGAGGCCAGCACTCTTCAAATCAGGTCAGTGGCATTTCCACCAGGACAATGCACCAGTCTAAAACTCCATTCTTGTCATAGACTATTTAACCAATATGGGCATCAAGACAGTTGCTCACCCTATCTATAGTCCAGACCTTGCTCCCTGTGACTTTTGGTTATTCCCTAAGCTCAGAGGCTGTTGTTATGAGACAATTGAGGTGATGAAATAGGCTGTGATGAAGGTCATTGGCACACTCACACAAGAGGACTTCCATGGGGCCTTCCAGAAGTCGTTGGAATAGTACAACAAGTGCATTGCAGTCAGAGGAGATTACTTTGAAGGAGACTAGAGTTTCAAGTGTGTACTATTAATAAAAGTGCCCATACGAAAAAAGTCTGTAAACTTATTTAATGATCTTCGTACATATACACTAGTGCACATGGAATTATATTTATATGCATGTGCATATATATATATATATATATATACATGTATACATGTATATATGTATTTTTTTCATCATACAACGTCTGAAAGCACATGTGATACTCTGTCCTCATTAGCCACACACACACACACACACACACACACACACACACATATATATATATATATATATATATATATATAAACACCTTTTCGCACTCATATATACATGCATTTCTATATGTATACATATATGTGTTCATACACGCATATATGTGTGTGCATATACATTCATTTGTGTATGTGTAAATAAAGATTTATGAATGTACATCAAAACATATATGTTTATATACAATATGTATGTGCATGGTTGCCAATATATATATATACCAACACACACTCATACACACACGCACATATATATATGTATATATATATATATAAGTATGTATGTGTGTATATATATATATATATATATATATACATTTGTTAAAGGAAACATTGATGCAGGATAAGATATGCCTTAAACTGCATACACAAGATGAACAGACAAATGCATCAGTTATGTCATTGAAATCAATGAACCGCAGTTTATCATTTTCTTTGTTAAACATTCTCAGATAAGACAAGTTGTCTCGGGACATTCTTGATCATAGATCATTTGTTCTAATGTTAGCATGGGACCACCTGCAAATCTGCTCTGGTTTACATCCTCTGCTCCTTCTGCTCCACTGAAAGTCTAAGTCTATAAACATTAAGTGATATAAGAGAAATTGTGTTGGTGAATCAAGTAAAAGTCATGAGTGACATATAGTTGAAGATACTCATTAGATTATCAATACATTCATGAGAAATAAGTAATGTTCATCCCACACTGAGAACAGTTCATTACAATCATGTCCCTATATATAACACCTGGAAATTAAAAGAATTACAGAATACATATACTCTGCTGTCCATAGATAAATTTACACCAAAATATTAAATAAAATCTTCTTTTCTCTGAAGATATCAGAATTTTATTATCATCTGTGGATATTATTATTTATTACTGAATTCTACTGCATCGAAAATTTGTATCCAACAGCTCTGTTGGCTACATCCACTGCAGAGTTGTTAAGTCACCTGCACAAAGAGGTGAATTAAATCTGCTGGTAAGGCAGCATTTTATAAAGCTTGGAGAGTTTGCAGTACCTTTTCATTGCCATTACTCTTCAGAATTCTTTGAGCTGGATTGGAAGTATATTCTAGGATCCCATCTTTGGATCAAATTGATCTTTCTCAAAATTTCTGCTATTAGATCAGAATACTTGATAATTTTTTATGTATGAGCAAATTATTCGTATTAAGCATATATACTTGAATCTATAATTGTTTACAAAAGATTATTGTTAGTTACTTGAAACCATTCTGTGTGATGATAAATGACTTATCAAATAGAAATAATATCTTGAAATCCATTAATTATTGATATTAGATAGGAATATTAGGTATCAGATAACTGGATGAAAATTATTATTATAATTGTTATAATTATTATTATTATTACTATTATTATTATTTTGAACATTGGATATCATGTTATAACTGTGTATAAAAAAACTCTAAGGAAACTCCTATGCAAAATGATATAAACATAAATGTACAATATAACCCTAACCTCTAGGCATAAAATAACTGTAGACAGACTGTCAAGGCATTAAAGTTGATAAATTATTTAATTGTACCCCCAAATAAATTTGTTTAAGTCCATGCAGAAGATAAAAAAGCTTTAAAACTCAGTAAAAGATTAAAGGAATGAATTGCTTCCTTTCTTTTAAGTCAAGGTCGTTTCTGATTTCTTTTCAGATGATAAATATTTTACAAAGCATATCAAGAGCTTTGATGTATATATGTGAATAAAATGCTGAAAAGAATCCTGAATAAAATCAAACATGGACAAAATCAAACTCTAAAATAATATCAGTGTACATAAACTTGGTTGTTATCAATTCAAAATATTTTAAAATTAATTTTTGGTGATGGATATTGTTTTAGCCTAAGTTTGCAATAAAAATTGTGCACATTCTGTTTAATAACAGTCAGTCAGCTGGGATGATATGACATGCTGACTGCAGAGATCCTGAGAAGTAAGACTTATCTCCAATATGTGTCGTGGATATGACACCGAAACCCTCTGATGGTGAGGCTTCACTTCTGAACCTCTGGGGATTGTCACGTATCCCTTCATTGCCAATACTCCCACCAAAGTCTACTTTGGCCCAGAGTGGTAGTACCTGTTAGTATCCTATGTATGTTTAATTATTTACAAGACTTGAAACTATTTATGGTAAATAGAATTATTTGTGTTAGAAATCATTTAACTGTATGCAAACAAATAAGCTCTGGCTTGTTTTTGCAAACTATTCATTTGCAAATCATATATATTCAATATGTATATATTAACAAGATTTAGCATTAAATAATCTACAAGGGTTGATATGCCATAAAGCACAACCAATTGTTTAATAAAAGAATGATACAATGTGTCATAGTAGTTGTTACATTAAGTGTATGAAATTTATGTATAAATATTCAAATTATTATAGGACAGATGTATTATTTGTTGTAATTTACAAAATTTTAGAATTGATTAATCTTTCTAAATATACATTTTCCAAGATGTGTCGTGGATATAACACTGGACCCTCTGATGGTGAGGCTTCAGTTCTGAACCACTGGGGATTGTCATGTATCCCTTCATTGCCAATACTCCCACCAAAGTCCACTCTGGCCTAGAGTGGTAGTACCTGTTAGTGTCCTATGTATGTTTAATCATTTACAAGACTTGAAACTAGAATATGTTCGCTACATCCAATGAAAGGTACATCATATGGTGACTTTTCAACTACCTCATTTTGTTTATATCCATCAATTTATCTCATTCTGTTTATATCTATCAAGCTATATTATTCAGTTCATATCTATATACTTATGTATGCATGCATGTCGACATGTATGTATGTAGGTTTCTATGTTCATACTTTTGTTGGTATATATGTATGCATGTGAGTATGTATGTATGTATTTAAGTCTGGTCATTATCTATCTTAATCTGTTTATTTTTATATATCTAAATAAAACAGTAGACCAAGTTTATTCTTCAACAGAAACCCAGCCTCACATTCCAAGTTGAGATCCCTAAATTCCTATCTATCATAGAAATTGATTCTGACATGAGTGGCATGGTTACTATTATACAATCAAACCAATAATACAGAAGATTAACTTTAACGTTAATGCGAACTTCCTTATACCAGTCGAGGAATGCTTCATCCTCTTAAAAGAAAAACTTGCCACAATAAACTTCTAAAGTTTCTCTCTCAGACCATACATTGTGAGTATTGATATCTTAACTAGTTTTAGTCAAATACATTTTAGCAATCATCTATTTGTTATCATTCTCTGTTTTAGTTTGTTGATTTGTTGGTTATCTTTGTTGGTTATCTATTCTGAAAGTAAATATCAAATAAAGAACCAAACATAAATCATATAACAGGAGGTTGAGTTGAAACAGACACTGTTTTTTTATGCATTATTTTTGCCAATGATATGACGAAAATACTACTGCCTTCAATAAGTTTCCAGACTTTTTTGTACAGGCATTTAAAATTGTCGTAGACTCTTGAAAATTTAGTATGTTATGGCTATACATCTTATGAGATGACTGATCAATTTTTATGATTTCAGGTTCAAATGAACAACATATTAATCTTTGTGGATTCAAATGAACAGCATATTAATCTTTGTGGATTATTTATAGCCAAAGCCATCTTCGTAAAAGAACGACAGTGATACTATTAAGCCCATTGCTGGTGGGATAAGGGGATTCATACCTTTCATAAGGGTATTAACCTGAAAGTGAATGTGATAGCACAACTGGAGTTTGAACTCCTTTACTATGAGGCCTCAGTTCAGTACTTTGACCATTATGGCATGAGAATTCTCTTCTTCTGCTTTTGGTTTAGTTTCTTTTTTTTTTTAGTTAATGGTATATAAACCTTTGTGGGTTATTTAATGCCAAAGCAATCTTTATAGAAGAATAGCAGTAATTATCTGTTTTAAAATAATGCTTCACCAAATAGCTTTTTTTTTATTTGACAACTTCCTTTCCCAGAAGATGAAAAAGCTATTTTTCTTTGACTGGATTCTGTAACGAGCCAAATATTATTTAATAACACACATTATATATATATATATATATATATATTGTCATCCACAGACAGACTGTTTCGTTCTATCAGAACTCTTCAGTGTGGCTAGACACGCAGGATGCTCGAAGCCGGGATCGAAACCCGTCCAACTTTACGTTAGACTAAGTTTCAGACCTCTCGGCCACCAAGCGGACCACGTTGGCTAAGGGAATTTTAAGGTATTTATTTTAGCAACAGCAGTAGCAGCCTTTGTTTACATTTTTTATACCCTATCGGCTACCAGAGTGCTCAATTCTTTTGAAGAGCTTTGCATTATGCTAGGGGCGGCTGACAATTCCTTCACCAGAGTGCTCAATCCCCATGGAGGAGCGTATATATATATATATATATATATATATATATATATATAGAATGGGTCATGAATATATAATATGTTCATGGTACAATTCCAATAGAATATTAAGTTAATATACCGAACTATTTACAACTTTGAAACAAAATGTAGTTTAGTGTTGTAGCGGAGAAGTTTTCTGGATACTGTGATAAAAAAGGTTAATTCTGAAAGTAAATATTAAAAAAAGAAGCGAACATAAATCAAATAACAGGAGGTTGAGTTAAAACAGACACTGTCTTTTTATGCATTATTTTGTCTAATGATATAACAAAAATACTAGTGCCTTCATTAAGTTTCCAGATTTTTTTGTGCAGGCATTTAAAATTGTCAAAGACTCTTGAAAATTCACTATGTTATTGTTATGCATCTTATGAGATGACAGAACAATTTTTATGATTTCAGGTTCAAATGAACAGCTACAGCAGCAATTGGAATACACTCTACTAATGCTTGATTGCCACAGCTGGGGAATTTCAAAAATGCTATCTGGACATGAGGAAGAATATGCAATAAAATTCTGTTTTAAACGTGGAAAAAATGCTGCCATATAAACATATGGAATGCATCAGACTGCTTTTGGAGCATCTTGCATGAATCGAGCATCAGTTTTTGAGTGGCATAAGAAATTCAAAGAAGGCAGGGAGTCTGTGAGAGATGATGAGAGGTGTGGGAGGAGTAAGGAAGTCAGAACACCAAAGTTGATTGGCCAAATAAAGAATTTCATGGATAAGGACCATTGTGTGTCTATAGAGACAATATGAGTGCACAGTTTGATGTCTGTGTGGGAACTGTACACACAATTATTCGCGAGGAACTGAAGATGCGGAAGATTTGTGCCAAGTTTGTCCCAAGGGTCCTCAGAGAAGATCAGAAAGAAAGACGTTGTCATGACAGCAGGGAGATGGTCGAGCTGACCAATTCAGATCCTGGAGTTCTTGATGCTCTGGTGACCTGCGATGAAAGCTGGATCTACTGTTATGACCCAGAGACCAAGAGACAGAGTTCCCAGTGGAAGCATGCTGGCTCTCCCAGACTCAAGAAGGCCAGACTGAGCAAATCCACCTACAAACTTTTGATGATCCCTTTTTTTGACAGCACTGACATGATCTACATGCACTGGGTTCCCACTGGACAGACAGTCAACAAGGAATACTATGCTGAAGTTTTAAGGGAGTTCAGGAAGAGATTCCGTCAGAAGAGGCGAACACTCTTCAAATCGGGTCAGTGGCATTTCCACCAGGACAATGCACCTGTCTAGAACTCCTTTCTTGTCACAGACTATTTGACCAAGATGGGCATCAAGACAGTTTGTCACCCTCCCTATAGTCCAGACCTTGCTCCCTGTGACTTTTGGTTATTCCCTAAGCTTAAGGAAAAACTTAGAGGCTGTTGTTATGAGACAATTGAGATGAAAGAGGCCGTGATGAAGGTCATTGACACGCTCACACAAGAGGACTTCCAAGGGGCCTTCCAGAAGTTTTTGGATTGGTACAACTAGTGCATTGCTGCTTGAGGAGATTACTTCGAAGGGGAATAGAGTGTCCATACATAAGTCTGGAAACTTATTGTGTGCTCCTTGTATGTTCTGTGAGTATTAAATTTTATATGTGTACTGTCTATATAAATGTTTTTATATTTTTTAAATATTTACTTGATTATCAGTCCTTAATCTCTTCAAGGATAAAACTTACCATTGTGAAATTTTTTTACTTATATTTTTGGTTTGGCATCTAGAATCTAATATCTGTCTGTCTTTGACTGATAGACTACAACGGACTAATGAGGAATAGCTAGTGTTCACCTCAACCAGTTCTTGGTGACAAATAGGGAAAAGTTATTTTTATAAGTTATGATACATAAGGATTTTTTTCTATTTGTAAATTTGGTGACACAAGTACATTAAGGTCTGTTACTAAACCATTGAGAGAAAGCAGTTGATTAGAATATTTTAGAAGCATTACTTAAATTTTGAAGTAATATGTAATTCAAAAACATTTTTTTTTATTTTTCAATTCACTTTAAATAACATTACATGACGACCAAGTGGAAAACTAAACATCAGTATATTTAAAAATTCAACCAGACCACCCACTCATGATCACAAAACGTATTCACAAGTCTATAGTACACAGATTAGCCACTAACTTCAGCAATGCAAATGTATTCAATAAAGCCAAAATAAAAATGCTCTAAAAAACTGATTTACTTCCAAAATTATAACTATAATTTCTAGAAATAGAAATAAAATATGGTTCCGCCCCAACCAAAAGAAAATACTTGGAACAAATGTAAGGAGAAAATATTTTTCCTGTTAATGAAAAAGATTTAGAAAAAAACTGCATCTCTTGGTAAATTGCTAAATAAAAACAATTTAGAACTAAGTTATTGGGGCATAGATGATAAGTAAAGACAACTAACAAATCTTACTTTGAAACAGTATTAACTAGAAAGCCAGATGCAGTTGCTGGGATAGTGAGATGCTATTTGATTAGGTCTCTTTGCTTTTAAAGCAATATCAACCTTTGTGGGTTATTTAATGCCAAGGCCATCCTTGTTGAAGAACTAGTGGCACTATTTAACCCAGAGCTGGGTAGGGGTGGTTAAAGGAGTTCATACTTTTCCCAAGGATATTAATGTAAAAGTTAATGTAATAGTGTGACTAGATTTTGAACTCATTTAATACAATGTTGCAGTGTAGCACATTAGCCACTGCACCATGGGGATTCCCCCTTGATGCTCTTTGAATAATAATTATTAGCAATGCTATAAGGCATAATCAGAAAAAGGAAGATTCCATTAATAAGGATAATGATAATGATGAAAGGACTTAAATTTTCATGACATTTCTCAGGAATCAATTTATCATTGTAGACAATTTTCATAATGTACTTCTTCTCTATGTCCTTGAGCCAGAACATAGTGAATTTATTTGGGAGTTGATTTGTCACACACATTTATGTAAATATGATATTTTTTCTAATGAGCATTTTTATACTTATATTTGTTTAGATTTTTTGAATAGCAAGCCTTTTAATAGTGTTGTTCTGCTTCATCTCTTTATTTTTGTTTCTGCAGTTGAAATGATCACTGTCTTGCTGCAGGCTCTGGTGAGAGAGAAGAGTTGAAATAGCCAGGTTGTCTCCTGTGATTCATCCAAAAGTCTGGATACTGACATACCAATCTGTCAAATGAGACTGATGGTGTGTTGGCTGATTATGCTGGATGCCTTGATGGCGGCTGATTCAAATTGTACCTTTTGGCCAGGGAGTGCTATTTTGAGATGTTTTGTTCTTTGACCTAGTAGTCTGTAGATGACAGAAAATTTCAAAGGGTCCCTTGAAACTCAAGTCTACAAAAAAATGTTTTAAATATTTATGTTTAGATTAAAATAAGCCAGTTTCAGTGGATATTAATCACTATTAAAACTTTTCATGTCAATCTATCCAGGGTTATTTTATACTTAGAGTTTAGGAAATCATTGTATACATACATTTTTTGTATTTTAATTTAATTCCTCTCTAATACTAATAATATCAGAAAGATCTATTTGACTCATAGATGGTATCCTAACAGGCACTACCTCTCTGGTCAGAATTGACTAGGGAATAATATCAATGAAATGGTACACTATACTCTCCAGAATTCCAGAACTAAAACCTCACCACCAGATGCAGTTGATTATCTCATGTCTGAGAGAAACAAAAGCACAAAAATCTTCTAAAGGATTGCAGAAACTTTATTTTTGGAAGGTTCAAAAGAGGAGGGAAAGTATTCTAAATTAGAGGAAATCTTGTTTATCAGCAAATTCTAAACCTGAGTGAAATGTTTTTGTCCTGTATATTCACTTCCTTTTCTGCAACTCAGTTTCCCAAGTACATATATATGTTGGCTTGGTTTCCAGTACAGGACATTTTGTTCATCTTCCAACTTCTCTCCAGATGTCTTTGATAACAGTTGCACTTACTCGACCTGCACCTGACAACACTGGTATAATTTTCAGCTTATCATATATTGCATTTCAAATATCAAGGCATCAAGTCATCTTATCAATTAGATATAAGTTTTGAAAACTTGAATTAAGTCTTTATAGAAATATATAATTTTCCTTTTCTAATGATACACTAGATTAAGATGTACTTGACTGTTCAAAACACTAAAATTAACTCAAATTGGAAAAAAATGCAAATAAGGAAAAAAGTTTCAAATTAAGTTGAACAAAAAAGACAAGTTTTAGTAAAAACTACCCAATTATTTTCAAGATTTGGACTATTGTCCTCATCTTAGTTTCTATACACCCAGGAGGCAAACTAAGCATAATGCTTAGCATTGTAGGAAATGGAATCAGCAACCTAAATATGTAGCGGTCTAAAAATAATTATATATATATCTATGTAATTTTATTTTTGGATACATAGATTCTGTTTTGTAGAGTTTGGTAATAAGTAATACATTGTAATATCCATTTTGACTGTGTAATGGTCCAAGTTCTGTTGTATATTGTCCAAGTTCTGTTGTATATTGTACTTGCACTTGAATGTTGTTCACACATGTTGAAATACGTGTTGATATAAATTTGACTTGAGCCTGAGGAAGGGAAGATTATATGCACATTGGGGCGTTCCACGATACACAGGTGGTTGAGTCCATTCCTTGGGCAGTGATTGGTTGCCAGCCCAGGAGTGGCTATGCTAGTGGGCATATATACTGGTCCGCTCATTGACATATTTTTGTCTGCTAGCAAGCCACTAGCTGGGCTGCTGAGCCGATTTTGTTTATTATTTTCTCTTGCGCGTTAGGACAGTGGAGTCTTCATCTCTGCACCCTCCCCCTGCATTCAGGTGGGGTTGTATGAGGGCTGTGTCTTTCTTTGAGGTCTGGTCTGTTATGTGATAGTAGTCTGGACAGAGCTCTAGGAATTTTGGATGACCAAGGGTTTATAAATGTATTGATGGTTTGTTTGAGTGGGGTGTCAGTTGTTATATGTGTGTCATTACTGGAAGATGTTGGGGGATCAGGATGTAGAAAAGGAGTAACAATTGTGGGGTTTATGGCTGCAGGTGTTGCACTTGGTATTGGTTTTGGTGCAGTCTTAAATTTACATTTTTTCAGGAAACAATGTTTTCTAAGCGTGATTCTTCCCAATCCATCAACTTTTATTCAGTATTGGCAGTTTAGTAGGACAGTAATGACTTTTCCTGTAATGTTCCATCAGTGGTTCAGTGAGCTTTGTATGGCTACTATGTCGCTGGTTTGTAATGGGGAGAGGCTGTGGGTGTGTCTATTGTACCTTTCAACTATTTTGGTGTTTCAGTGCTGGAGGAGTTCATCGTGCCATTTTACAGCTGCTACCCATTAAAGGTGTGGCTTGCAAAGAGTTGGCTATGAAAGGATAGAATTGTGGGATTTGAAGGCTTTTTTGAAGGTCAGGGGCTAAGGGCAAGGCTGTGTTGCCGTAAGATATCTGACTCCATATTTTGGTTTTACTGTTTCACCCCACGTTGACTGGCCGGCGCAATGCCTTGCCCAAAGAAAGTCCCAAAAGAAATATACAAAAAGAAAAGATAGAAACAGATAAGAGACAAAAACATTTCTTCCATACTTTCCTTTATTTACTTGGTGAAGGGACTAACCGACACTTCATCCCAAGACGTAGCGTGGTGCCCAAAACACCAGACAGCAAAATGGTGTTGTTGGTTCGACGAACACTGCCTAAAAGAGAAAGATGATATCCTTTCCTTTTTCAAGGGGAAAATTCTTTTTTCTTTTGCGCATGCGTCATCTTCTTTTCCGTTAGAGACCTCTTGGAGTTTCTTCAAATTTAATAGTTTTCTTTTTTATCTATTTATTTTTTTTGATTTTTAATTTTTTATTTATTTATTTGTTCCCTACAGAATCACAGAATCAATGGGGAAGTAGTAGTTGCTCCGGTGATTGGCCAATACCTTGGAATGGGGTGTTTTGGTATTGTAGAATGGCCTGGGCAATATTGTCATTGCCAAAGGAACCTTGTGGGGAGGCTGTGTTTCCATTCACTATCCTCTTCACAGTTTTTACTGTGAGTTCTGCCCAGCCATTGTTTTGGAGGTATGTGACTGTGGTTAGTCTATACCTCACACACCATGTTTGAAGGAATTCTTGGAATATGCTGGAGGCAAAAGGTGGCCCACTGTCAGTACTGAGTTTGTCTGGTGCGCCGTATGTTTGGAACAGGTGCCAACAGATGAACATCAATTTGGATGTGGTTGCATGATCAGGTTTTAGGTGGTACAAGATGAGCCAACCAGTTAGTCTATCAGCACAGGCAAGGTACACAACATGACCGAAGTGGAATATGTCCATCACTCTTTGTTAGAATAGCCATTCTGGGGCTAGAGTCATGATGATGGGTCCTGGTAGCTGGCTTTGGGCAATAATTGCACAAGTTTGGCAATTCACTCTAAATTTGCTGATGGATGGATACATCTTAGGCCAATACAATTATATATAGCATTATTATATAGCATTCAGTAGGTTGTCACAAGGGGTCACTACTCAAGATGTTAACACTAGGACTCTGTCAGTGCTGAGTCAGTGTTGTACCTCCCAGAAGTCATGGATATCGGGTTCTGTGAGAATAAGTTTATGAGGGAATCCCTGGTTGATGGTGTGTATGAGCTTTGTGTAGGGATTATCACTTTGGCCCAACACCTGAATGTGTCATGGCAGCATTGTTGTTGCAAGCATTTGTCGTTGCTTGGATGGTTGATAGTGGTTGCTTCTACTGCAGCATATATTTTGTCCAAGAGGTGGACATCTTTAGAGGATGAGTGAGTGAGGCACTGGCTTATCAGGGCTTCTACCATGGCTACTGGATTACGGGAAACTGCATCAGCACCTTCGTGCCACTTGCCTGGGCAATGTTGGATACTGAAGGAATATCTGAGGTATTTCTCCTTTAGCCTAAAGAGACATGGGTTATGTAACTTACTAAGGTCTCTGTCACCAAATATTCCTGTCAGTGGTTGATGATCAGTTATTACTAACATCTATGGGCAGCCCAAGATGAATATTAGGCACTTCTCAAGTGCCCAGGTGATTGCAGCTGCTTCGCCTTCTATTGGTGCATACTGGTGCTCTGCATTGGTGCAGAATCTGCTACCTGCAAATAAAATGTGCCATCCATCGAGACAACACATTAGCACTTTTTCGGTGGGGCACGTGCAGTACTTCTGTAATTATAGGAAGCCCATGCCTTCCTTGCTCCAATCTGGGGCTAGGCAGGTTACCCTGTTGATGTCAAAGATGGTAACTACTTTTTTTTACCAAGCCCAGTATGATCTGTTTAGATTGCTGGAATGCTTTTTCAAAGTTCTTATTCCAAACAAAATGTGTGTTTTTTTTTACTAGGTCCCGAAATGGCAGCATTATGGGACTTAATGAGTATGCCCATGAAACTTGCTTGACCAGCCCAAACCAAGACCTTGCATCTAGGGGTTGGGTAAGCTAGAAATTGCATTCAGTAGGTTGTCACAAGGGGTCACTACTGAAGATGTTATTTGGAGGCCCTGAATTGGACTACATCAAGGCAGAACTGGAATTTTTCTTTGTTGAGGACGATTCCATTTTTCTTGCCCAGTAACAAGTAGTCAAGTGTGTGATAGAACACGTCCTCTATGTTTGTGTCGAACTGTTGTCCTCTGTATTTTTGTGGAATAGTAAGGTGTCATCAATGATTTTTATTTTGTGAGGGACGTTTTTGATTATTTTGTCATACCTACATGAGTAGGCATCACCAGATGCTAAGTATCGTTGCGGCATTCTGAGGTACATGAAACAACACCACTCCATGATGAAGGTTGTAAATGGTTGCGATTTCTCATTCTTTACATGCATTTATGAAATTTTATTTTTGGATACATAGTTTCAGTTTTGTAGAGTTTGGTAATAAATAACACCTTATAATAACCATTTTGATTGTGAAATGGTCCACAAGAAATGAAAAATCCTGGAAATTTTGGTTTGGAAAAAACAAATTTTTATAGAAATTTGTTAGGGGTATACTTATTTGTGGTTGACACAGGAGGTAGATCTTGATATATATACATATATATATATATATATATATGTTGTGCAATATTTCACAAGTCACAATAAAATCCTGGTATCTTTAGTTAAGAAGAAATTTCTAATTTTATAAAAGAAAAATTTAAGATATACTTACTTATGTGTGATACTGTATCAGTTATCACATCTAAAATGTGTATAATATCAATAATTGCTTAAATAAGTGCTAAAATGTTCTTAGCACAGCCAAGAAGAGTCCATCTTGTACATAAGGAACAGCATGATTTTTTTCAGAAAATAAATCCAATACCTGAATCTTTGGTTTAGAAGAAACTAAACTTTTATAAAAAGAATTATCTAGTTGGTTGGGTTTTATGACATATCAAACCTTGCAGGTTATTTAATGGCAAATCCTGTTTGTACATATATATTAAATATATGATTTCTTAACATATTTTGTAGATAAGATTTTTAAAAGAGCCTGAGCACATTGTTATTGCACACAGTTAAATGGTTTCAAGTATTGCTATGTAACTGTAATAATTTGAATTTTCATCAGTAATTTGTTTGCTCAGATTTACATATGATTTGTAAGTGGATAGTTTGTGAGTAATCTAATTTTCAAATGAGTTAGAACTAATTTGTTTGCACACAATTAAGTATTGCTATTGTTTCTATACAGTTAAATCATTTCAATTATTGCTATCTAACATTAATAATTCTATCTAATATTAATCATTTGTTTGCCCACAGTGACGTGGTTACAATTTAACCATAATTATTCTATTCAACACTGCTCATTCATGTGCACATAGTTAAAAGTTTCCATGTATTGCTATGTAATACCAATAATTTCATTTTGCATACAGTTAAATGGTTTTAAGTATTTCACTTTAATAGTTTTATTTGCATGCAGTTGAATGGTTCCGAGTATCGCAATGTAATGCTAATAATTCAATTTATACACACAGTTAAAGAGTTTAGCACTAATAATTTATTCAACATTACTCATTCATGTGCTCACAGATAAATGCTTTCAAGTATTCCCTTGTATCACTAGATATTCAATTAAATACCAGTTATTTGTTTACACACAGTAAAATGGTCAATGAGTTCTATTTCTAAAAATTCAATTTAATATCTCATTTGTTTGCACAGAGTTTAAATGTGAATCTGTCCTATTTGAACCATAGATAGGACCATATCAGGTGCTCCCACTCTGGGTTTGAGTAGACCTGGGACCAATGGCAATGAAGGTATATTCCATATTCCCCAAAGCACCAAAAATGGAGCTTCACCATCAGATTGTTAGAGTGAACTTATGTATAATACCATGATAAGGAAAAACATTTTCTCATCTGTTGGCACTGCTGTATATCTCAAATAATTTCAAAATTAACTTAAATGACAATCAATAATTTAAAAAAAAAATGAGTAAAATAAAAGGACAGGTTTTAGTAAAAACAAACCAATATGTTTTTAAATTACTTTTAGAATTTATGAAATTCTTGAAATATTTAAAAACAAAAATGTTGTAGTTGAATTAACAAGGGTGCATCTGATTAGATTGGGAAAAAAGAAATCTGAGAATGAAGTGGAAAATTGTGTCTGGTGAATGTGTAATTTATTGTCAACCTAATCCGTTGGTGGTTTATTAAAGCAAAAACTAAAAGTTGTGAAGTACTTAGAGATTGTATTCTGAGGTAAGTGGCTCCACTTGTAGAAACAAAGAGTACTTAAAAAGGTTTCAATAGTAGAAGAGCAGGTTTAGGGTTGATATGGCTGCTAGAATGAAATTGGATAGGTGTGAAGTGGTCTAAAAGTGTAAGAAGAATAAGGAAAACTGACATAAGGAAAACCTGCACTTTTAAAATCTGAAAATTATTTCCCTGTACTTTTGAGCACATGTAACATTTATCGGATAATCTTATACTTGTTCAGAGTGTAGGATAAGTTTAATTTCAGAAGATGCCAAGGAAATAAACACAAAAATATGGAAAAAATTCTAAAAGATATATAATGTATTTGGTATAAAAGACTCCCACATTCTGCAAGAAATATAAAGAAAAAACTATTGGATGGTATGTCAAATATTACTCAAACTTCATCTATATTTGCTATTTAGCCTCCAGTTAAAAAGAAGGTTTTCTTTGTGCATTTATTATTACTTTATTAAATTCAAATATTTGGTGAAAGAAGTAAATTTCATATGCCATCAAATATATATGAGGCAAAAGAAGACAGTATGGAAAACCAGATTGACATGATTATTTACATATAAGCTACTTACTTACCGAACACACTTATATATATTAGGGTGTTTGGTCAGGATTATATTTTACCAGAGAGTGTATAAAAGCAAATCCTAGTTAAATTTAATTTGTTTCTATCATGGCAGAACATTCAAAAACAAGTTTTAAAAAGTCTTTCAAAAATTCTTTTGAAAAAAAATCCTTGATTTCTTTAAATGTGGAATTTGAAATTTGGCTTCCTGCTGTTGTTGAAATTGAAGGTAATTACACTTTTGAAGATAATATTCAACTAATGTGTTTTATATTCTCTTGTGACTATACCCCTTCGGTCACCCTGAATACATCAACTTCTTTGAACAATTCTGTCTTGGCCGGTGATTCATCTAGTGGTCTGCCGGGGTACCTTACATTTCTTTATGGCCACAAGAAATACAACCGAGGGAGTGGGAGAAAAAGAACAAACAACAAATGAACAATGTGGTCTTGGGTCAACTCAGAGTGCAAGAAGGGTGGTTCCGTGACACTGCATTCCCTGTGCATCTGCAGACTAACTTTAGCGTGTATTTCTAGTGAAATTTCTACAAAGCTACTTGGAATGCCAACTCATCCTGACTGGCCTTCCCTCACTGCTTCCTTCAGCTGACCGTTGTTGACTCTGGACTGCAAACTCATCTTGTCTGTCTTCCTCACTGCTCTGGTCTCTTCTACGGTCCATTGTCGACTGCCCCTCTGTGTTACCCTTTGCCAACTGCCTTCTCTGAGTTCCTTTTTCCAACTCTCCCTCTCTGGCGTTCCCTTGCCCACTTCCGGTCACATTGAGATCTCGAGCTCAGGCCTTTGTTTGGGTTCGCACCAAAACAAACAAAAAGATTGTCTGCTTGGCGCACCACCTTCATAGTGTCGCACTCTCTGATAAAACCTAATTACTTCCCGAACATTCTTTTATAAATGTATATATATGTTTTCTTTTTAGTGTTATGGATCATGATTGTTTGTTTAATACCAAAACCATCTCTGAAGAACATTGATGTTACTATTTAACCAATAGCTAGGAGGATTATGGAGTTCATACCTTTCCCAAGGGTATTTGTCTTAAATTGAACATAATTGTGTAACTTGAGTCCAAATTCCCTCATTACAATATTAAAGTTCTGCATATTAGCCACAATGCCATGCGGACTTCATTAAATCATAATAGAATTAAGGCAAAATTCACTAATGCAAAGTTGATATTTGTCCCTGCCTCCCACCAGATAGGACTTGACACAAGGTCAATGACCCGAAGGTCGATTATAGTGGGGATTTAGGGGAGAGGAAGGTCAGGCACTAGCCACAGCTCGAACCCTGCTTAACTGTGCTGATCATCAATCCACTTAGTGCAATGTGAGCCTGATGAGCCTAGCTGGACTTGGACCCAAATCTGGGTCCAGGCATGCATGCCTGATCATAGCTTAAACTGGACAGCAAGGTTCAATGCTATACAAGAGTGACATAGATGCCATTAATGCAGATCACCCACCCAAAAGTGGCCCAGCCAAAGCTAGGGGCCTTATGGCCTCAAGTCTGCCTTTGTTGAGCTGGGCCCAAACCAGTAGGCATGCATGAGGGAACCAATTCACTAATGCAAAGCTATGTTGGAAAAGAAGTTAGTAACTGAGATCTGCTTAGTTATGGCACAAGACTGAAATATTACCCAAGAAAATCAAACTCACTAACCAGGATTTGTCAAATATTACCAGTGAATGCAGTTTAGTATCATACCTGAAGAAGCTACTGCTCTAATGCACAGGTGAAAATAATAAACAACACTTACCGGCTCGGCGGCCCAGGCTGGCGTCCAGCTAACAGACAAAAGTATGTCAATGAGTGGGCCAGTATATATGCATGCTAGCATAGCCACTCCTGGGCTGGTAGCCAATCACAACACAGGGAATGGACAAAACCACCTGTGCATTGTGGAACACTCTGATACGCATATAATCTTCCTTTCCTCATGCTCAAGTCAGTATTCACCTTGACACATCATTCAACACGTGAACTATACTCAAGTACAAGATACAACAGAACTTTGACAATACCTTGTACATTCTTTTATGTAGAAGTCCTATTCCATGGCAGGAATACAATAATTGTTTGTTTTTTTCTTTGCCCATGTGACCTTCAAGTACAACTTTTAAAATCTTCCATAAAACAGAAGGAATAACAATTCAGTAATCTTGTAACACATTAAATTCACTGAAAAAAAGTTTATTTTTATATTAAGTCTAGCTTTGTTCTTGTATAAGAATCTAAGCACTAGTAAGGATTGAACTTCCTATTCAGTTTTAATGAACTTACATAATATCAGAAGAAATAAAAAGGAAGACAAGATGTCTGTTGACAGCAGATGCATACTAAGACAGAAAGTATATAATGCCATTTTTTTTATCTTACAAAGAAAGACAGAAAGAAAGAAAGAAAGAAAAAGCTTGACAGAATGTAAAAAGTAGAAAGAAATAAAGAGAGTAGTAGGAGAGAATAAAAAAGAAAGAAAAATGAGGTAGACAGAATATAAGAAGTAAAAAGATAGAAACGGACAGAAAATAAGAAGTAGGAAGAAAGAAAGAACAGAAGGTTTTTAGGTTAATTTGTTGTTCTGCAAATGGTGTCTGATATTAAACAGAACTTTATCATTACCCATAGGTGATTGGAGAAAATGTCTTTATAAATATAGGTTTGGGAATCCTCTATTAATTTGAGCCAAGTCAAATTGACAATAGGTGGCAAGTTATGCAGTCAGTGGGGTTGAGTTTTTGTGGTTGATGTGTGACATAAAAACTAAACCGAAGTAATTTCAATTGCTTTCTTTATCTGAATAATGGTGCAGATTATTGAACAGGGAAACTAGAAGATGTTGATAAGTAAGTTAACCAAAGTTTTTGCCAAATACATATAGCAAAATACATATACAAGAAATCATTTGACTTGGAGCTTTGGATTCAAGTTGGCTGTACTTTTGCCCAGAAAATGTTAAAGCCCAACTGACATATTCTATTTCTTTCAGCTCATTTAATTGTTTCTGTACAGTCACTGCTCTCAGTTCTGTATGAAATGCATTACAAATAACCCGATAATGGAGAATAATAGCCCATAATGGTTTCATCGGTGAAAGCAAATTTGAGCTCATTAAATGTTCTCTGATGATCTGCCAACCAATTCTAATCAATGTCTTCATGAAAGTGTTCAGGAAATTTTAAGGTTTTTTTTATTGCATTTTTTTAATAAATGGAATACTAAAGCTATCTCTTTATTTGGATCAGGATACATGCCTTTGGTAGAAAAAGTTAATTTTATCTATATATCTAAATAAATAATCTTAGACTGGAATAGATTGATTGGAAGGAACATAAAACCTGCAATTCAGACTTCTCAATTAATGATATCACCAATTATGACTTCAGCTTCATTATTCAAATATCAATAACAAGAATAAAGGTACTAATCATTTGTTTTCTATATCAACTGAAAGCACTGCAGTGGCCTTGATGAAAATGCTTACATAAGGCATTTTCACCAAGGCCATTGCAGTGTCTTTTTAAATTTGAAACTCTTTCATGTGCATTTTTATCAGCCAAAAAATAAACTTATTTTTACCTCTCATACTTTTTCTTGATCATTGGACAGAAAGAGATGACTAAGAATAGATTAAGATAGACAAAAACTGAAATAGATGAATACAAATTGACTGAGATAGATAGACAAGAAGGAATTGATTGACATAAATAAATAAGAACACTGTGAGATAGTATCTACGAAGTAAAAAGAAGTCTATCGTATCAGAATAAAAAATACACTTGTTTGTTCCGGGAAAGTCCTCAAGAATTGCTGAAGAACGTTTTTTTCAAGACTTATCTTGTTTATAAGATTTTACATACACAATTATTATTGTGATTAATTTCTTATGTAATTTTTCAAGGAAAATCTTTGTTAAAAAATTAATCCTAATATTCAGTATATAATTGCAATGAAAGTGAACACATAAAGAAATAGAAGAAGTGATTTGATTGTCAGGGAGTTACACAAGTTTGGCAGAAGCCATTATTCAAATGTAGTCTTGAATATAGATTGGATCTATTTTGTCAATGACAGGCCTCTTCAAATGTACACGATGTGTTTTTTTTTTATTGTTTTATTTAGTTAAATCATATCAGCTCAGGGTTCGAATTTACTCTCTCCTCTTTTGGTAACCCTCAATTCTTTTTGTCTATCAATTTTCTCAATAATATCAATGGTTGAAAATACTGAAATTATTCTTTAATTTTTTTCTCTAATTTGAAAAAGAAACATTGATAAAGTTTGGAAATCAGTTGAACATACTTATCTCTGATCAATTTTACTTATACACCCTTTATTATACTGATTCCATGGAAAAGGGCATTATATTTCTTAATTTGTTAGTATAAGCTGAATTAGTAACCTTGTTAAACTTTTGGTATTTTAGAACACAAATATCTACAGCGGTTTTTGAATTAATCAAAGAGCCTTTGTTGCCCTCTGCAACGTAAAATAAAATGATAATATCCCTTATGCAAAAAGGACAATTAAACTTTTGTCCTTAAAAAATCAATAACACTTTTTCCCTAAAAAGGCAATTAACTCTTTCCTTTCAAAAAATTAATTTAAAAAAATGTGAAATAAAAAATTAATAGAATGAAATAACATAAAAATGATAAAATTAAAAATGTTTAAATTTTACTGTTAATTTTTACATGTAAGAAAAAAAATTAAACTTGTTTCCTAAAAATTGAAAATTGATTGGATCCATTTAATCAATGACAGGCCTCTTCAAGTATAGGGATAACACGTCCTATCCTTTTTGTAGTTTTATTTAGTCAAACCATATCAGAACAGGATTTGATTTCACCTTCATTTTTGATATTATAACAATTATTGACAGTCAATCTATTATATACTCAACTTAACATATGTTGTGGAAATAAAAAATTGAATTTGTATTTTATCCTGATCGTGTTGAAGGAAGTGGGAAAATACATACAAGGTGACTCAATTATTTCTCCCTCTAAGCTGAGGCTGTAGAATACACAAACTGCTTCTCTGCAGAGGGATAAGACCCCCCCCCAACTTCCGAGGGTCCTGGATATGACACTAAACAATCTGATGGTGAGATTCCAGTAATGCTGGAGCTTTAGGGAATGTGGAGTACCCCTTTATTGCCATCACTCCTAAGTCCACTCTGTCCTAGAGTGGTAGCACCTGATAGGGTCCCATCTATGGGTCAAATAAACTGTGAACTTATGTTAAACTGAATTAGTTGAAATGAAACTGTTTTTTCATTGAAACTGTTCTTATGCTTAACTGAATTGTCTGAAATAGAACTGTTTGACTAAACTGAATACCTTAAAATAGAAATGTTTTTGACAATTAAACTGTGTACTTACGCTTAACTAAACTCTTTGAAACATAACTGTTTATTTCTATGAAAATTGATTTGGCATTAAATAACCTACAAAGGTTGATATGCAATAAAACCTAAACAAACAAATAAACAAACAAACATCAGTTATTTCTTGGAAAATCTATAGAGAATGAACATTCCAAAACTTTGCTTCCTTCTTGGCCCTCTGAACAAATATGAGGAAAAACAAACTTCTCATACATTTCAGGAGATAGATTCTCCTTCATTTGTTGATTATGTTGTTGCTTCTTACCATTTCTTCCAACCAGGCTATCTAGCAGCAAGTACTATATTCCTGGTCAGCAAGTTGTCCTTCTCTCTTTCACTTCTCACCTGTGTTGCTCTACAGAAATATAAAGAACATTATTTTCTAGTAACTGTATGAGCAGACATATTCAGAGCCTTGCTTCTTTGATGGGAGCTTGATACATGGCAGGTTTCAGTGAGGGAGCCACCTGGCCCCCCGCCTCCAGCTGATGTGTCTACTTACTGGCTGCAATATATATTTCTGCACGCCCACACATTTTCCTTCTCGCTCAATCCACATGAATTCACATGAATTCACATCATTTTGAAATCCACAACTAACATGCTGTCAAAAGTGAATATGTAACAACATAAGGTGAATTTTTTTAAGCTGAGTATCATAGGTTTGAATTTGTAATATAATAGCCGAGGGATTTTGGTTCATGCCTTTAGGTTTATTTAGGCTGAGAACCTTTCGGTCAGCACATGGGTTAGTTAGGTGCAACCTTAATGCAGGTGGTAATGCGTGCGCGTGCACAGAGTGGACATGCCACTCAGAGATGTCACAATAGCCTGAGATGATGAAACGGGTGACAAAGTGCGGGTGACGTCCTCTTACCTTTTTGTATTTTTTCTGTTAGGGTCACAGGTTTTATTGCAATTGGTTCCTATTTGATAAGCTGTGTTTTCCCTTCATGACTATGTGATTGGCTTTTCATTCCAGCTCTCCTAAGGCAAATCCTATTATAGGCAATGTAATTCATTTTTTATAGTCATCCTTCAGAGGATAAAGCTCAAATTCAAGGTCTTCTGAGTATATAAATATACCTACATATGTAAGTATGCTATGGCAGAAAGAGATAAATTGAAAGAAAGTGTTATTTTATTTCCCGCCAAAAGTCATGAAAATTACATTCCATATCTGCCACTTGAATTAATAGCTTCTTTTTCTTTCTATTTTAATTGTCTAGTTTGGTTGGTTAGATTTTATGGCATAGCACCCTTATAAGTTATTTAATGCCAAATCCTATATATATATATATATATATATATATGATTGGAAAAGGAATAGTTTGAAGATAATATTTTCAACAAGCCAGAGCTCAGCTGTTTGTCTCATGGTATATAACATGGATAATTCTATTTAGTATTAATAATTTGTTTGCACACAGTTAAAAGGTTTCAAGTATTTATATGTAACACTAACAATTCAATTTAACTCTTATTTGTTTGCATAATAGTTGAATAGTTAAACAGTTCTATTTAACCCATACATGGGACCCTAACAGGAACTACCACTCCAGGTTAGTGTGGACCTGGATGTAATGGTAATTAAGTGTTACTCCACATTCCCCAAAGCACCTGTACTGGAGCCTCACCATCTGATCGTTTAGTGTCATATCAGGACATTTACTGAGTGAGAGGATCTTACCCCATTTCAGTGATGCAGTTGGTGTATTCTACAGCACCAGCCAACTGCACTATTTAACTGTCTAAGGTTATAAGCCTCAAATGTAAAGGATAAAAGTAAGCAGAAAATTTGTTTTTGATAAAAATGTATATAATTCCAAGTGTTTAATAAATATCACTCCTCTCTGTACTTGCATAGTATAATATTATTTCTTTCTGATACTTTGTAGAATTTATATCCAATGCAATAAACACAATTTTAAGTTAGAGGTCCATTTTATTCAATTAGAGCCAAGAGAAGTCAGTTCTTTATCCACCTCTAACTGTGGAAAGTCAGGAAAAATCATCGCTATTATGATATGGATCTTAATTGAAGAAAGTCAAAGTCCACTCCTGAGAGGCCATATTAACAAAGTTGCTTGGGTAGGAAAAATTTCTTTCCTCTTCTGATCTCTTTAACTTCACAGTGAATATAAAGGGAGACAACTGTTGTATACTCATATAATACAGATTCATGCATGCATAAAGAATCATAACGACGACACAATAAAGACGAGCGTCACAGTTCTTAGAAAAATATACCTCTCACTTTATTTGAAAGGGTTTTGTGTGTGAGAGGGAGTTGGAGACCGAACAGAACTGCAATATATTGACCCCCTCTCCATTGGCCATAAGCGTTTATTTCCCATTCTTCAGGGCTGCTCAACTGGAGGCCCGGTAGCCCACTTTGCTGGGTGCTGGCTTCTTCTACCGCATCTTGTCACCAATGGGTCTGATCTCCAAACTAGCTGACTTCCTATCTTCACTAAGTTATATAATAGTTCAATTGCCCACTCAATATCTCCCCATAACTGGCCATCGGAATGTGTCATTTCCGCCGTCTTTGGAATGGCATGTTTGGCCGGGTCAAAGGTCAATATACAACACAACTAGGACATAACTGTATTTAAATGTTTTTCTGAAATGTTACAACTTATGTCACTCGCCAACAGAAAAAGAATTGGGCGGACAGACAGACACACGAAAAAGGTGTTTCCAAAAGAGGAGAGTTCTCTTAAAGAAAGATAACTCAAGTTATCTTTCTTTGTTCCATGACATCAATATGAACAACTACAATAATGCAATCAGCAATAACAACAACAGAGTTCAATATTGTTCTAGAATAACAATAATCATTAGCCAACAAAAGAAACCTAAAAAAAGATGAAGCACAACAAAATAACAAATGTCAGTTCTACAGTGAAAGAGATGAAGCTGTCAATCATTTATTTAGTGAATGCAGTGAGTTGGTTTTGAAAGGGTATAAAAAGAGATATGATAGGGTGGAGAGAATTATTCACTGGGAACAATGCAAACAACTGGGATTTTGATCATACAAACCAATGTTATATGTAAAGACCAGAATCTGTTTTAGAATTTGAATTTTAGAAGAATCATCCACACCAGACAAGAAGTTCAGATCTAGTTATAGTCAACGTAATAAGAGAAATTTGGCTAACAGCTTTGTTTCAGTAGATGACAAAAAACAATCAAACTGAAAGCTGTATATCTAGATGTACAACAGAACTGAAAAAATTGCAGAACATGAAGGTGACTGCTGTTTCCATTATCAATGGAGAACTTGGAACAGTTGCAAAGACATTTGCTAAGAGAGGGAAGAAGAGGAAATCTGAAAAAGAATTCAAACAATCCAGCTAATGGCATTACTAAAATCATCTAGAAAACTAAAGAGTATGCTTGAACAGTGGGTAGGCTTGCTATCACTGAATTTCTCATGAAAGCAAGCAGTAATTCCTGATGGGAAAAGTCAGTGGTTACAAATAATTTGTTTTATTTTTGACTATGGAATACTCTATTTGTTATTGTACAGTGTTAAATGATTCTGAAACAGATCTTATAGATTGCATGAATTAGAGATAAGATATATCGAAGAAAAAAAAAATTCATTTCAAAACACTACTGTGTTCAAGATTAAAAAAAAAACTTGTCATTTGATTCCTAGCAACAACCAGTAGACATCATTGTTGTGAAGATATCAGTTATTATGCTATGGTTCTTTAAAAAATGAGGGTTTTAGTCTTTTCAAGATTCTTTTTTTTTGGGGGGGAATGAATTTGAATTGATTAATTTTCATTGACATTGTTTTTTTAATAAATGAAATATCAGAGTGTAAAAGCAATAAAAATAAAGTTCATTCAATAATTAGTATATTTAATAAAAAGACTTATTTGCAACAACAGCAGCAATAACAACTTTGTTTATGGGGCCTTGAATATGCCACCTGCATCTCCTATGAAAAGGAATGTTATGGGTAAGACACTAAACTGGATCCACTGGTGGGGCTCCAGCACAGCAACACCTTTGGGTAGTTATATTTGTTGAATTTGTTTCTTCAAGGATCAACCTCAGATCAGATATTTTGGGAGGTAATCTTTGTTCCAACTTTTGGGGTGGTACAAATCACAAGATTCTCTCTGTCTTTTCACAGTCAAATCAACATGCTGATTACATCTGTACTTTTGAGGGTCATAGGTTTTATCGCAAGCATCCTGGTTGTTTACCAGTAACTCATCTTGTTACAATGAGGATAACTTAAATTATGACTGTTTCATAGCCATAGGTTCTGTAAGCAACCCTAGGTCTAACTGCTACACTAAGCAAAAACCCTTAGCAATAATACATAAAAATTTTACTAAGATAATTGACTGCTTTGCAGTATCATGTACTGTAAGCAACTTGTGACTTGTATGCCAGCCAAAGCAAATTTTAATAAATAACATCAGCAATAACAATATCTCTAAGGGTATCTATCTTTTTGAAAACTCAACATATGCTGTCATCTAATGGGCAAGTGAAATATATCAGGAGTGCATAAATAAAAGGTAATACTTCATTTTTTCATATGTTCAAAGCTAAATAACATTTCCTCATACTGAGAGTAAGAGATATGATAACAAATAGATAAGCTTATTTATCGCTTTTTGGTCCCAAAATCAATGCAGTATCCAAGTAGCATGCTTACAGATCAACACCTTGTCTCTCACAGTCAATTCGTCACTGAATCAATCTTTCTGCATCATCTAAAAAAAACCTACAAAAACCTGTAGGTGTACAACTATATACTTGGGTGAGTCAAAAGTTTTGCAATATTTGGTTATGTGCTAGTTTGTGGCATGTATAGTGCATTGGTCTAGTGGGTAGAGTTTTTGTCAATAGGCTGGGTGACTGGGGTTCAATCCCAAGTCGAGTCATACCAAAGACTCAAAAATGTTACATGATGCCTCTTTGCTTCACACTCAGCATTATAAGGTAAGGATCTTGGATAAAGTTGAGCAATCCAGAGAAAGGAGTACCATCCTCCCTTACACCTCTGTGAAGTTGCTATTGAAAAGGGTGCCTTCAGGTCTATGTTCACCAGCTTTACTTAGATCATGTAACTGAACCAGTTCAAGCCTCTGTAGTTGATGAATTGCTTCACTCCATGTGTAATTTGAAAGCTGCACAGATGAACATGTAATATAGTCTAATTTGTGAACATATGTTTTGTGAGTTTGAAATTGTCATGGAAGCAATGAAAATATTTCTTGTGTCAAACAAAAAGGCGCAGTTGATCACAGTAATCAGATGGTGTAGGAAATTTTGCTCGGGTTGCATGATATTTGATGATCAGGCTAGATCAGTTTTGCCTAAAATTATGGATTCCAAGGCCATACTGTAAGCCATAGATGTAAATTTGGTGAGGTGCAAATTGAGAGTATCAGGCGAGCTCTGCATCTTACAGTCCAATGTTGTTCATCATATTCATAACCTTGGCAAGAGCATCTAAAGTTGTTGAATTGTCCCACTTATTACCAAAATATTGTAAAAATTTTGACTCACTTTTGTATTTATGGATAATTTAAAAAAAAATATATTATCAGATACTGGTCCTTTATTCTTTTTTTTCTTCTGTCTTTCATTACCAAGTGAAATTATTGTCCAGATATTTCTACGGAAATCATGGATTAATCAAATGAAGTAGCACAATAAATACTGTCCAGATCGATTCATATTATCAGGCCTTGCATGGAACAGGATATATTATTCTTCCATGGCAATAATTATAACTTAAATGGTCATTTCTTCTTTTATCAAACATTTTTATTGTCATAGACTTACTTATCAAAAATTTTTTATTTAATATTCACCGCTTTTTGTTTTGAATTAAAGAAACCAAGGAAAAAGGTTTTGTTTATCGAATATGACAGATGTTCACTAAGTTGATAACAAACACTTACTAATACAATATGTTTATTGCTCGCCAAATATATACATTCTGTATATATTACCAGCACTACTCAGTTATTTAGCAGCCCTCAAGATTGAGCCATTTGTACTAAGTTATACATATGATATCTTCAAAAACAAGACTGGCCTTAAGCCAACTGAGCCCCATGCAAGAGTGTAATTCACTCTTGGTTCATCAAGTACACACAACACATGACAATATATGTGTTCCTGATTAGGCTCCGTACCTCCTAAAACTGACCTTGTTCTAAAAGTATGGTGATTGAAACATTATTTACCAAGACAGAAATAAGCAATGAATTAAGAGTTAATTTTCTTCAAAATAGTTCCCTTGGTATTCAACACACTTATTCCTTTGAGCTTTTGATTGGTTAGACTTCGCATTTTATATGGTTTGCAACTGCATCATCATATTACTTTTAATGTCCTCAATGTACTAAGATTTTATACATGAGATCAATTTTTAGGTAACAAGAAAAAGACATATGGAACAAGATATTGTGATCATAGGAGTCTTAAATTACACTCTTGCATGCGGCTCAATTGGCTTAAGGCTAGTCTTGTTTTTGAAGATATCATATGTATAACTTAGTATAAGTGGCTATTTGCACAAACCTGTGTTTCTCCCTAATCATCTGATCAGTGAGACTTCTGTTAAAAAAGTATTGAGAATAGATATGGATTCATCTTAACATTATTACATTATCATATAAGTTGTTCAGCTGTTCTTCCATCTTTATTCAAATTCTAAATTTCTAAAACTTGAAGATGCAGTTTTGATCAAACATTTACATTTCTCTCTCTTTCTCTTTCTCTGTCTCTGTCTCTATCTCTCTCTCTCTCTCTCTCTCTCTCTCTATGTATATATATATTAGTTAGTTTGATGATTTTGTAGGCAAGAAACTGACTGTCAGAGAGCACTTTTGACTGTGTCTGCACAATCCTAATACTTACTAATACTGAGTACTGTTTGTGAATATAACACACTAAATTATATATATATATATATATATATACACACACACACACACATATACACACTACCTATAAGTTAATGAAATACTTACTTATCTGAATAACTAATTCCTACCATTTCCTTCAAAGTATAACTTTGAAGGTAGTGGTTGGTTGGTTGGTTACTTTGTTTAATGGCATATCAATTACTGTGGGCTATTTAATGCCAATTCTTTTTTTTTGCATATATAATTTCATGTGTATCAATATATTGGTAGAAATAAATTTTATGTGAGATTTTATATTAATTTCATGTTTAATAATAAATTTGTAGAAATAATTTTCATTAACTTAATGTGTACTAATACATAAGGAGAAATAATTTTCATTATTTGTTTCTTTCAACACAATTGACTTTCAGCCACCACCTTCAAGCACCATTACGATAGAAAAGTTTGGGTTTCAGTTTGTCATAAGAAAAATTTGAAGAATAAAGATGGGACTTAATCATGTTGGTGCTTAAGGCATGACATGACCAACTGATTGATTGAATTGGGCCTCTCTGACTGCCAGTCAACTTCAAGTAAGGGCCAAAATGGAATGTTGCAGGTCATATGACTACTTATTACCTGGGCCAGAGACTGCTCAGCCACCAGGATCTAATCCTCAGGCATTACAGGTTGGCACAACAGGTGGCCTCATTGGTGTGAGGTGTCAAACTCTTCTGCAGTTCCAGTCAACAGAGGATTTGAAGGAGGTGGGAACTTGTTGTTAGCAAAAGGTAGTCTCTAAAATTCATACTACATATGGTTCATGAATGCTGTTCAAATTCCCTAAACATATGGGTAGTATTATGTTTCTATCTATCTGTGTGTGTGTAGGCATATGTATGTGTGTGTATATATGGGCATGTGTCTTACTTAGATAAGATGTTTTAAGGGGGAAAATATGTTACGAGAAGACTTGTATTTATTTGTGATATTCAGATTAAATTCAACTTTGGTGATTCTTTGCCAGAAAAAAAAGAATCTTGGCAAAATATTTCCATCTCCATCATGACGACAGATCTACCAATTCAGTTTTCTGTGACACCCTCTCCTCATTTCTATTCTCCCTACCCCCACCCATCCACTGTCAAGGCAACAAACATCGTTAATCAATCCCAGGAGGTAGCAAATCTGCTTTTGTCTACTTCCCTTGTTTGTTTGCAAGCAGTTTTCGAGTGCATATCAAAACTCTCCACTTGAACATTTACAACAAAATTACACACAGGAGTAGTTTCATTTCTTTTCCTCCTAATTCAGATTATTTATTTATTTATTTATCTATTTATTTATTACAAAGTTGAAAAGCTTCTTTTTTTTTTGCTAAATTTAATCTTTCAAAAGAAACAAGAGAAAATGCAGAAAAATACTCAAAGACAAAAAAAATCAATGGACAATGGATATTTGCAAAAAAAAAAACCAAACTTCTTTACAACAAACACTAAAAATTCCAGCTATTTTGAATATCTTAGGAATCTACTGCATAGGCTTGACGTAATTTGGAAATCAATCAGAGGAGACTTCAATGTACATGCATGAACCAGACACTTGCTTTGAGTTACTCAGTTGAAACGCTTAGTAAAACGGCTATCATCATAAAAAATAGAATCAGTGGCCAGATTTCAATTCTTGGATGAAGTTGTTCATGTTTCATTTTGTGCTAATGCCCTTATGAATGGCATGAGTTAATCTATTCTCCCTCCTGCTATGGGTGAATAGTAGGGCAGACTAGGTTATCTAGCCTTAGTTAGGCAACCAGTCTAAGAGAAGGAAAACTCTTACTTAAAATCAGCTTTACTGCATAAAAACTGAACTCATTTCATGACCAACCTATGGTGGAGAGGTTGTGTAAAGGTACTGAAAAAATGACAGATCACTGCTTATAATTCAATATTGTATGACCAATCACCTATGGTTGCACCACTTCGACTTGGATGATATACCTAGATAAAATGCTTGATGGGAACTACACAAGGATGCTGCATGCTATTTTGAACAAATCCTGGGATCAATATGCAACAAAACAGCAGCAGTAGTATGGCCACTTACCTCCCATCTCACAAACCAACCTTGTAAGACCAGCAGGTGATGCTCGTTTCTGCTGTAGAAATAAGGATGAATGCATAAGCAATCTTCTCTTGTGAAATCTGACACATAGACACACCACTGTTGGCCGACCAACAAAAACTTACATACATAAGCTCAGTGTGGATATTGGATACCATCTAAAGACTTACCAAAAGCAATTGCTAAAAGGGACAGATGGCAAGAGAGAGGCTAGTGAATCCATGCTGTCATCATACCTCAATGATGATGTGTGCATAAACTCTTCATATCTTTTTCATGGTTTCTCGTTTTACAAAACATAGCTTTACCTAACTCTGTCAGCCCTCAAACTTTCAATGTGTTATTTTATAATTGCTCATGTGATCTGGGTAATGAACATTTTCAAAACTAACCATTTTCCAGAAAATTCATAGTTAATTCAGTGCTTAATATCAGATAAAATATTTTTTTGTTCATTTTTCAATAACTTTGGCATAAATAAAGTTAAATTTTGATTCATATGAAACTGAAAATGTGGAAATTTGCCTGTTTTAATGTAAAAAATAATTTGATTTATAAATTTCATAATTTCCAGGTTCCACAAGCAAAGCTTAAAGAGAAAAATAAATATAATTTTCACAACCTAACAGTCGACATCTCCACACTAGACGGAACCTCTCTGAAACTAGTAGACAAATTCACTTACCTAGGAAGTAGCGTCTCATCAACCGAAAAAGACATCGACACATGGCTAACAAAGGCATGGACAGCTATCAATAGGCTCTCGATCATATGGAAATCAGACCTGACCAATAAAATGAAATGCAGTTTCTTCCAGGCAGTGGTCGTATCAGTACTGCTATATGGATGCACTACTTGGACGCTAACTAAATGTCTGAAGAAGAAGCTAAACGGTAATTACACAAGAATGTTGCGAGCATTATTGAACAAGTCCTGGCGGCAACACCCTACAAGGCACCAATTATACGGCCACCTGCCTCCCATCATGGAAACTATCCAAGTTAGACGAACCAGACACACAAGACACTGTTGGAGAAGCAAGGACAAGCTCATAAGTGACGTACTCCTATGGATCCCCACATATGGCCAAGCAAAAGCTGGACAACTAGCTTGAACATACATACAGCAGCTATGTGAGGATACGGGATGTAGCGCTGAAGACCTGTCAGAGGTGATGAATGATAGGGAGAAGTGGCGAGAGAGGTTCAAGGATATCCGTGCTAGTGGCACAACATGATGATGATGATGATGATGATGACTATCTATCCAAGAGTATATATGTTACATAGTGTAATTATAATAAATTAAACTAATTTCTAATTAATACATACTGTTAGATGTATGAAGTTTTAAAAGTTTATTGATCTGCACAGTTTAAAAGTAAAATATTTCTTGTAGAGACTCTTGTCAACTTCTCAGATAAAAAGAATTCTCCTTTTCAAATTTGACAAATAACATTCTATTCATCATCAAATATTCATTGCATTTTATTGTTGCATAAAACATTATTTTTACACCAGTAGAAGAGTCCTTATTGTTACTGAAACAATAAAATATCTTATTACTCTATAATGATTTGGTTTGGTTCCATTGTTTTGATCTCATATCAACCTTTGTGGGTTATTTGATGCCAGAGCAATCCTTGTTGAAGAACTGAAGTAATAACTATTTAACCCATAGCTGGAGAGGTAAGCGGTTTCATACATTTCCCTTGGGTATTAGTCTAAAAGTCCACATAATAGCATGACTGGAGTTTGTACTCTCTCACTGTGATACTGCTGTCTTGCACATTAGCCACATGGACTAATCCCAATCTGTAATGAGTCCAGGTAGCTTAACTTATACATAGGTGCATTATATTTTATATAAATATGAAGAGTGATTATGAAGTATTAAGACTGATGTCTAATTCTTTTATTTAAAAATTTAAAACTTAAAAATTTTATCACATCATCATTTTTGAAGATACTTTTAATCTATTTGTTTTAAGATGCTTAGATCGATTGGTTTTATGATCTTTTGGTTGATTTATTTTATAATGCTTTGATTGATTTGTTTTATGATGCTTTGATTTATTTGTTTTAAGATCCTTTGATTGATTTGTTTTATGATGCTTTGATTGATTTGTTTTATGATTCTTTCATTAACTTGTTTTATGATTCTTTGATTGATTTGTTTTAAGCTCCTTTGATTGATTTATTTTATGATTATTTATTTGTTTTAAGATGTTTTGATTGATTTGTTTTATGATTCTTTATTTATTTGTTTTAAGATTCTTTGATTGATTTGTTTTACAATGCTATGATTGATTTGTTTTATGATCCTTTCATTGAATTGTTTTATGATTCTTTGATTGATTTGATTTAAGCTCCTTTGATTGATTTATTTTATGATTCCTTATTGATTTGTTTTAAGATGCTTTGATTGATTTGTTTTAAGATCCTTTGATTGATTTGTTTTATGATCCTTTGATTGATTTATTTTATGATGCTTTGATTTATTTGTTTAATGATTTTTGATTGATTTGTTTCATGATGCTTTGATTGATTTGTTTTAAGATGCTTTGATTGATTTGTTTTATGGTCCTTTGATTTATTTGTTTTATGATGCATTAATTTATTAATTTTATGAGGCTTTAATTGATTTGTTTTAATTTGCTTTAATTTATTGGTTTTTGATGCTTTAATTTATTTGTTTTTAGATACTTTGATTTATTTGGTTCAAGATGCTATAATTTATTCAGTTTAAGATGTATTGATTGATTTGTTTTATGATGCTTCTATCCAATTTTTGAGGATGAACATTTATCAAAGATTATTGTTATGGTTCTATGTAGAATTAAATATCAACAGATTTGGATTTGCAGCCAAGTTTTATTGTTAGAAAACCTTTCTTCTATATATCCTACATATTCACAATATAAATCAATGAAAATGATTTGAAGTTCTAAGACAAGTTATCATCATTATTCTCTATAACTCTGATAAGAGTGATTAACATTAAAAAAAAACTTGTTCAGATAATTGAACCTCAACTTACTTTTGTTAACATAAGATTTCATCTGACCCATTCTTCAATATTCATCAAAAGCCAAGTTAGCATTGATAGAGGCAGTAGTCCAAGGGTACAAGGCTGACCAGAAACCTGATATGATGGGTAAAATGCCCAACAAGACTTGGAGGCATATAGCTAGATGGTGGGAAACTAGTGAACATCAAGTTCCAAGTGAGATGTAAGGAAGGGAATCCAAGAGCAGAAGAAAAAGTGAGTTAGAGATATTGAAATCACACTGAAGGATAGATTTACAAATGCCACAAGATGTTGAAAAGTGAAAGTAGTCTCTTAAAAGTATGAGAAGGAACACATAAGTTGACAGAGTTTTCATTGATTCTTAATCAGTAAATCTATGGGCAGAGTTGGATATTGACTTGAAAACCCCTTTGACATCTACTGATGCAGCAGCAGAAGTTTGACCCTGGCTGAATGAAAATTTCAGGAAATTCACCTAGTACTTAGAGAAAACAGGATGCAGGTGTTCTCGGTGGAAATACCATTTAAATTGCATCAGTAACATGCTAGAAGAAGGTGTGTTCAGATGCCTTGTATAGGTGGCAGGTGGAAAAGAGGTGTGGCCACATTAATTGTCTGAGATGTTATATAACCAGGAAGATTTTGATTCAAGAGAGAAGAGATTCACAGAAGATCCATAAATGTCAGCCCCCTGTACATGCAGCTCAAAAATCTTTGACCCTCTTTTGCTCTATTCCTCTGTTTAATGGGGAATTTTTAAAAAAATCATATTATATCTTATACATGAATGTTGTTGTCTTTCTCTGTTATACAACAGCAGGAGTGGACACCTATGATGTCAGAATGACAAGTGGGTGGTAGACTGAGAGGATGTTGCTATTTTAGCATATTCTTCACACTGTTCTTTAATTGAGGATGCACATGTATTGGAATCTGAAGGGTACTTCTGTTTCTGTCATTTTGAACTCTAAAATAAATGACAGAAATACCCTGTGAAGAAAAGGAAATTTTTGGAAGAAGGTCCAGGTAACAAAGATTAAAGAGAGTTGAACGTGGAGTAAACTGCTCTTTGGTGAATTCAGGATGGATAGAATTATCCTGTGGTTATGAAAATTAATGAGTTGAAAATTGAGTAAACTGGTATGTTCTGGAGAAATTAAGGTTTTCCTCTTTTCTTTCTGATTGTTCTAGAAGAAAGAAAACTTTGAATTCAAACCAGTTTTACTCTGTGGAAAAATTGACCTTGTATCACATCCTATTTGTGGCAGAGAGGTTAGGTAAATAAAATCATTTAGAGGTGTACTTTATGTAATGGCTATCATTGTAGAAAATGGAATTGGCAACCCAATTTCAAATCCTGGAGTGTTTTTCTAAGGAGTGGGAGACTACATATCAATTATACTTAAAACAACCAAATGGCTGGGAGAAACTCAGGTTACAAAAAATTTGAAACAAAATAATCAATCTGAATTTTTGCCTTTTTTAAAAAACTGAATTTTCTAATTTCAACAAAGGTTACATTAGTTCATAGAATTTCCTAAAATAGCAATGGGATGAAAAATGTTGTGTCTCTTCCAGTACTTTCCACTAAGTTTCAATTGTAACAGCAGTCCATGATGATATTGGTCCATTGTGAAATGGTTGTCATTTTAGGAATTGTCAACCTGAGTTCTAAACCTGGACAAGGCGGTTCACATTTCATTTCATGCTAATGTTCTTAAAAAAGCATGAATCCATCTATTCCCCCCAACTAGAGGTAAATAGTAGAGCAGAGTGAATTCCTTAGCTTTGAAAAGTTAACCAGTGTAGGAGAAGGAAAACTCTTGATTCAAACCAGCTTTACTCTGTTTAAAAATTAACCTTGTGTTACATCTTGCCAATGGCAGAGAGGGTGACCAAACGTATACACATGATGAAGGCTAAAGTATTGGTCGGTAATAACACAACACACATTGTAATGTCTTTTTCAACAATCATAAAATTTATCTCATATCTAAAAAGATTCAGTGAAGGAAAAAATGAAACGCAGGATTGGTAAAGCAAGCTGCTTGCTTGAAATGTCTTTTGTAGAATCAGAGCCAATTTTCAATTCTTTTTGATCAGTGGTTTTTGATGAAACACAGGATTGTGCAAGAGTAGCTTCCTCTATATTTCCCAGATCTCAGACTGACTTATTCTCATTTCCTGAACAGAAAATTCATCTAAATTGTAAAGTTTGAGAATCTAAAAGAAGCACAAGAAAAATTCATAGAATAAGTGTGCTCATGGGGAAAAGGAAGACTAACATTTCATGAACTGTCCATTTCTGTCTTATTAAATATAGTCTTCATTAAACACAGGATTGTGAAAGCGCAACACTCTCCATTTACTCAACATTCAAACAAAAAGAAGTAATGAATGATGAAATTAAATAGAGCTGTAGAAAAAATGTGTAAGTAGCTTCATGCAAGATATGTCTTTCATGCGACTAATATAGATTTGGTCAATGTCATTATTTAGGAAAAATGTACTGACATGAAAGACTTTTTTACTCACAGTTTCATATTGGTTATGACATGAAAGACTTTTTTACTCACTGTTTCATACTTGGTTATGACATGAAAGACTTTTTTACTCACTGTTTCATACTTGGTTATGACATGAAAGACTTTTTTACTCACTGTTTCATACATGGTTATGACATGAAAGACTTTTACTCACTGTTTCATACTTGGTTATGACATGAAAGACTTTTTTACTCACTGTTTCATACATGGTTATGACATGAAAGACTTTTACTCACAGTTTCATACTTGGTTATGACATGAAAGACTTTTTTACTCAGTTTCATACTTGGTTATGACATGAAAGACTTTTTTACTCACTGTTTCATACTTGGTTATGACATGAAAGACTTTTTTACTCACAGTTTCATACTTGGTTATGACATGAAAGACTTTTTTACTCACTGTTTCATACATGGTTATGACATGAAAGACTTTTTTACTCACAGTTTCATACTTGGTTATGACATGAAAGACTTTTTTACTCACTGTTTCATACTTGGTTATGACATGAAAGACTTTTTTACTCACTGTTTCATACTTGGTTATGATATGAAAGACTTTTTTACTCACAGTTTCATACTTGGTTATGACATGAAAGACTTTTTTACTCACAGTTTCATACTTGGTTATGACATGAAAGACTTTTTTACTCAGTTTCATACTTGGTTATGACATGAAAGACTTTTTTACTCACTGTTTCATGCTTGGTTATGATATGAAAGACTTTTTTACTCACAGTTTCATACTTGGTTATGACATGAAAGACTTTTTTACTCACTGTTTCATACTTGGTTATGACATGAAAGACTTTTTTACTCACTGTTTCATACATGGTTATGACATGAAAGACTTTTTTACTCACTGTTTCATACTTGGTTATGACATGAAAGACTTTTTTACTCACAGTTTCATACTTGGTTATGACATGAAAGACTTTTTTACTCACTGTTTCATACTTGGTTATGACATGAAAGACTTTTTTACTCACTGTTTCATACTTGGTTATGACATGAAAGACTTTTTTACTCACTGTTTCATACTTGGTTATGACATGAAAGACTTTTTTACTCACAGTTTCATACTTGGTTATGACATGAAAGACTTTTTTACTCACTGTTTCATACTTGGTTATGACATGAAAGACTTTTTTACTCACTGTTTCATACTTGGTTATGACATGAAAGACTTTTTTACTCACTGTTTCATGCTTGGTTATGATATGAAAGACTTTTTTACTCACAGTTTCATACTTGGTTATGACATGAAAGACTTTTTTACTCACTGTTTCATACTTGGTTATGACATGAAAGACTTTTTTACTCACTGTTTCATACATGGTTATGACATGAAAGACTTTTACTCACTGTTTCATACTTGGTTATGACATGAAAGACTTTTTTACTCACTGTTTCATACTTGGTTATGACATGAAAGACTTTTTTACTCACAGTTTCATACTTGGTTATGACATGAAAGACTTTTTTACTCACTGTTTCATACTTGGTTATGACATGAAAGACTTTTTTACTCACTGTTTCATACTTGGTTATGACATGAAAGACTTTTTTACTCACTGTTTCATGCTTGGTTATGATATGAAAGACTTTTTTACTCACAGTTTCATACTTGGTTATGACATGAAAGACTTTTTTACTCACTGTTTCATACTTGGTTATGACATGAAAGACTTTTTTACTCACAGTTTCATACTTGGTTATGACATGAAAGACTTTTTTACTCACTGTTTCATACTTGGTTATGACATGAAAGACTTTTTTACTCACTGTTTCATACTTGGTTATGACATGAAAGACTTTTTTACTCACAGTTTCATACTTGGTTATGACATGAAAGACTTTTTTACTCACTGTTTCATACTTGGTTATGACATGAAAGACTTTTTTACTCACAGTTTCATACTTGGTTATGACATGAAAGACTTTTTTACTCACAGTTTCATACTTGGTTATGACATGAAAGACTTTTTTACTCACTGTTTCATACTTGGTTATGACATGAAAGACTTTTTTACTCACTGTTTCATACTTGGTTATGACATGAAAGACTTTTTTACTCACTGTTTCATGCTTGGTTATGATATGAAAGACTTTTTTACTCACAGTTTCATACTTGGTTATGACATGAAAGACTTTTTTACTCACTGTTTCATACTTGGTTATGACATGAAAGACTTTTTTACTCACTGTTTCATACATGGTTATGACATGAAAGACTTTTACTCACTGTTTCATACTTGGTTATGACATGAAAGACTTTTTTACTCAGTTTCATACTTGGTTATGACATGAAAGACTTTTTTACTCACTGTTTCATACTTGGTTATGACATGAAAGACTTTTTTACTCACTGTTTCATACATGGTTATGACATGAAAGACTTTTACTCACTGTTTCATACTTGGTTATGACATGAAAGACTTTTTTACTCACTGTTTCATACTTGGTTATGACATGAAAGACTTTTTTACTCAGTTTCATACTTGGTTATGACATGAAAGACTTTTTTACTCACTGTTTCATACTTGGTTATGACATGAAAGACTTTTTTACTCAGTTTCATACTTGGTTATGACATGAAAGACTTTTTTACTCAGTTTCATACTTGGTTATGACATGAAAGACTTTTTTACTCACTGTTTCATACTTGGTTATGACATGAAAGACTTTTTTACTCACTGTTTCATACTTGGTTATGACATGAAAGACTTTTTTACTCACTGTTTCATACTTGGTTATGACATGAAAGACTTTTTTACTCACTGTTTCATACTTGGTTATGACATGAAAGACTTTTTTACTCACTGTTTCATACATGGTTATGACATGAAAGACTTTTACTCACTGTTTCATACTTGGTTATGACATGAAAGACTTTTTTACTCACTGTTTCATACTTGGTTATGACATGAAAGACTTTTTTACTCACAGTTTCATACTTGGTTATGACATGAAAGACTTTTTTACTCACTGTTTCATACTTGGTTATGACATGAAAGACTTTTTTACTCACTGTTTCATACTTGGTTATGACATGAAAGACTTTTTTACTCACTGTTTCATACTTGGTTATGACATGAAAGACTTTTTTACTCACAGTTTCATACTTGGTTATGACATGAAAGACTTTTTTACTCACTGTTTCATACTTGGTTATGACATGAAAGACTTTTTTACTCACAGTTTCATACTTGGTTATGACATGAAAGACTTTTTTACTCACTGTTTCATACTTGGTTATGACATGAAAGACTTTTTTACTCACTGTTTCATACTTGGTTATGACATGAAAGACTTTTTTACTCACTGTTTCATGCTTGGTTATGACATGAAAGACTTTTTTACTCACTGTTTCATACTTGGTTATGACATGAAAGACTTTTTTACTCACTGTTTCATACATGGTTATGACATGAAAGACTTTTACTCACTGTTTCATACTTGGTTATGACATGAAAGACTTTTTTACTCACTGTTTCATACATGGTTATGACCTGAAAGACTTTTTTACTCACTGTTTCATACTTGGTTATGACATGAAAGACTTTTTTACTCACTGTTTCATACTTGGTTATGACATGAAAGACTTTTTTACTCACTGTTTCATACTTGGTTATGACATGAAAGACTTTTTTACTCACTGTTTCATGCTTGGTTATGACATGAAAGACTTTTTTACTCACTGTTTCATACTTGGTTATGACATGAAAGACTTTTTTACTCACTGTTTCATACTTGGTTATGACATGAAAGACTTTTTTACTCACTGTTTCATACTTGGTTATGACATGAAAGACTTTTTTACTCACTGTTTCATGCTTGGTTATGACATGAAAGACTTTTTTACTCACTGTTTCATACTTGGTTATGACATGAAAGACTTTTTTACTCACTGTTTCATACATGGTTATGACATGAAAGACTTTTTTACTCACTGTTTCATACTTGGTTATGACATGAAAGACTTTTTTACTCACAGTTTCATACTTGGTTATGACATGAAAGACTTTTTTACTCACTGTTTCATACTTGGTTATGACATGAAAGACTTTTTTACTCACTGTTTCATACTTGGTTATGACATGAAAGACTTTTTTACTCACTGTTTCATACTTGGTTATGACATGAAAGACTTTTTTACTCACTGTTTCATGCTTGGTTATGACATGAAAGACTTTTTTACTCACTGTTTCATACTTGGTTATGACATGAAAGACTTTTTTACTCACTGTTTCATACATGGTTATGACATGAAAGACTTTTTTACTCACTGTTTCATACTTGGTTATGACATGAAAGACTTTTTTACTCACAGTTTCATACTTGGTTATGACATGAAAGACTTTTTTACTCACTGTTTCATACTTGGTTATGACATGAAAGACTTTTTTACTCACTGTTTCATACTTGGTTATGACATGAAAGACTTTATTACTCACTGTTTCATACATGGTTATGACATGAAAGACTTTTTTACTCACAGTTTCATACTTGGTTATGACATGAAAGACTTTTTTACTCACTGTTTCATACTTGGTTATGACATGAAAGACTTTTTTACTCACTGTTTCATACTTGGTTATGACATGAAAGACTTTTTTACTCACTGTTTCATACTTGGTTATGACATGAAAGACTTTTTTACTCACAGTTTCATACTTGGTTATGACATGAAAGACTTTTTTACTCACTGTTTCATACTTGGTTATGACATGAAAGACTTTTTTACTCACTGTTTCATACTTGGTTATGACATGAAAGACTTTTTTACTCACTGTTTCATGCTTGGTTATGATATGAAAGACTTTTTTACTCACAGTTTCATACTTGGTTATGACATGAAAGACTTTTTTACTCACTGTTTCATACTTGGTTATGACATGAAAGACTTTTTTACTCACTGTTTCATACATGGTTATGACATGAAAGACTTTTACTCACTGTTTCATACTTGGTTATGACATGAAAGACTTTTTTACTCACTGTTTCATACTTGGTTATGACATGAAAGACTTTTTTACTCACAGTTTCATACTTGGTTATGACATGAAAGACTTTTTTACTCACTGTTTCATACTTGGTTATGACATGAAAGACTTTTTTACTCACTGTTTCATACTTGGTTATGACATGAAAGACTTTTTTACTCACTGTTTCATGCTTGGTTATGATATGAAAGACTTTTTTACTCACAGTTTCATACTTGGTTATGACATGAAAGACTTTTTTACTCACAGTTTCATACTTGGTTATGACATGAAAGACTTTTTTACTCACTGTTTCATACTTGGTTATGACATGAAAGACTTTTTTACTCACAGTTTCATACTTGGTTATGACATGAAAGACTTTTTTACTCACAGTTTCATACTTGGTTATGACATGAAAGACTTTTTTACTCACTGTTTCATACTTGGTTATGACATGAAAGACTTTTTTACTCACTGTTTCATACTTGGTTATGACATGAAAGACTTTTTTACTCACTGTTTCATGCTTGGTTATGATATGAAAGACTTTTTTACTCACAGTTTCATACTTGGTTATGACATGAAAGACTTTTTTACTCACTGTTTCATACTTGGTTATGACATGAAAGACTTTTTTACTCACTGTTTCATACATGGTTATGACATGAAAGACTTTTACTCACTGTTTCATACTTGGTTATGACATGAAAGACTTTTTTACTCAGTTTCATACTTGGTTATGACATGAAAGACTTTTTTACTCACTGTTTCATACTTGGTTATGACATGAAAGACTTTTTTACTCACTGTTTCATACATGGTTATGACATGAAAGACTTTTTTACTCACTGTTTCATACTTGGTTATGACATGAAAGACTTTTTTACTCACTGTTTCATGCTTGGTTATGATATGAAAGACTTTTTTACTCACAGTTTCATACTTGGTTATGACATGAAAGACTTTTTTACTCACTGTTTCATACTTGGTTATGACATGAAAGACTTTTTTACTCACTGTTTCATACATGGTTATGACATGAAAGACTTTTACTCACTGTTTCATACTTGGTTATGACATGAAAGACTTTTTTACTCAGTTTCATACTTGGTTATGACATGAAAGACTTTTTTACTCACTGTTTCATACTTGGTTATGACATGAAAGACTTTTTTACTCACTGTTTCATACATGGTTATGACATGAAAGACTTTTACTCACTGTTTCATACTTGGTTATGACATGAAAGACTTTTTTACTCAGTTTCATACTTGGTTATGACATGAAAGACTTTTTTACTCACTGTTTCATACTTGGTTATGACATGAAAGACTTTTTTACTCACTGTTTCATACATGGTTATGACATGAAAGACTTTTACTCACTGTTTCATACTTGGTTATGACATGAAAGACTTTTTTACTCACTGTTTCATACATGGTTATGACCTGAAAGACTTTTTTACTCACTGTTTCATACTTGGTTATGACATGAAAGACTTTTTTACTCACTGTTTCATACTTGGTTATGACATGAAAGACTTTTTTACTCACTGTTTCATACTTGGTTATGACATGAAAGACTTTTTTACTCACTGTTTCATGCTTGGTTATGACATGAAAGACTTTTTTACTCACTGTTTCATACTTGGTTATGACATGAAAGACTTTTTTACTCACTGTTTCATACTTGGTTATGACATGAAAGACTTTTTTACTCACTGTTTCATACTTGGTTATGACATGAAAGACTTTTTTACTCACTGTTTCATGCTTGGTTATGACATGAAAGACTTTTTTACTCACTGTTTCATACTTGGTTATGACATGAAAGACTTTTTTACTCACTGTTTCATACATGGTTATGACATGAAAGACTTTTTTACTCACTGTTTCATACTTGGTTATGACATGAAAGACTTTTTTACTCACAGTTTCATACTTGGTTATGACATGAAAGACTTTTTTACTCACTGTTTCATACTTGGTTATGACATGAAAGACTTTTTTACTCACTGTTTCATACTTGGTTATGACATGAAAGACTTTTTTACTCACTGTTTCATACTTGGTTATGACATGAAAGACTTTTTTACTCACTGTTTCATGCTTGGTTATGACATGAAAGACTTTTTTACTCACTGTTTCATACTTGGTTATGACATGAAAGACTTTTTTACTCACTGTTTCATACATGGTTATGACATGAAAGACTTTTTTACTCACTGTTTCATACTTGGTTATGACATGAAAGACTTTTTTACTCACAGTTTCATACTTGGTTATGACATGAAAGACTTTTTTACTCACTGTTTCATACTTGGTTATGACATGAAAGACTTTTTTACTCACTGTTTCATACTTGGTTATGACATGAAAGACTTTATTACTCACTGTTTCATACATGGTTATGACATGAAAGACTTTTTTACTCACAGTTTCATACTTGGTTATGACATGAAAGACTTTTTTACTCACTGTTTCATACTTGGTTATGACATGAAAGACTTTTTTACTCACTGTTTCATACTTGGTTATGACATGAAAGACTTTTTTACTCACTGTTTCATACTTGGTTATGACATGAAAGACTTTTTTACTCACAGTTTCATACTTGGTTATGACATGAAAGACTTTTTTACTCACTGTTTCATACTTGGTTATGACATGAAAGACTTTTTTACTCACTGTTTCATACTTGGTTATGACATGAAAGACTTTTTTACTCACTGTTTCATGCTTGGTTATGATATGAAAGACTTTTTTACTCACAGTTTCATACTTGGTTATGACATGAAAGACTTTTTTACTCACTGTTTCATACTTGGTTATGACATGAAAGACTTTTTTACTCACTGTTTCATACATGGTTATGACATGAAAGACTTTTACTCACTGTTTCATACTTGGTTATGACATGAAAGACTTTTTTACTCACTGTTTCATACTTGGTTATGACATGAAAGACTTTTTTACTCACAGTTTCATACTTGGTTATGACATGAAAGACTTTTTTACTCACTGTTTCATACTTGGTTATGACATGAAAGACTTTTTTACTCACTGTTTCATACTTGGTTATGACATGAAAGACTTTTTTACTCACTGTTTCATGCTTGGTTATGATATGAAAGACTTTTTTACTCACAGTTTCATACTTGGTTATGACATGAAAGACTTTTTTACTCACAGTTTCATACTTGGTTATGACATGAAAGACTTTTTTACTCACTGTTTCATACTTGGTTATGACATGAAAGACTTTTTTACTCACAGTTTCATACTTGGTTATGACATGAAAGACTTTTTTACTCACAGTTTCATACTTGGTTATGACATGAAAGACTTTTTTACTCACTGTTTCATACTTGGTTATGACATGAAAGACTTTTTTACTCACTGTTTCATACTTGGTTATGACATGAAAGACTTTTTTACTCACTGTTTCATACTTGGTTATGATATGAAAGACTTTTTACTCACTGTTTCATACTTGGTTATGACATGAAAGACTTTTTTACTCACTGTTTCATACTTGGTTATGACATGAAAGACTTTTTTACTCACTGTTTCATACTTGGTTATGACATGAAAGACTTTTACTCACTGTTTCATACTTGGTTATGACATGAAAGACTTTTTTACTCAGTTTCATACTTGGTTATGACATGAAAGACTTTTTTACTCACTGTTTCATACTTGGTTATGACATGAAAGACTTTTTTACTCACTGTTTCATACATGGTTATGACATGAAAGACTTTTACTCACTGTTTCATACTTGGTTATGACATGAAAGACTTTTTTACTCACTGTTTCATACTTGGTTATGACATGAAAGACTTTTTTACTCACTGTTTCATACTTGGTTATGACATGAAAGACTTTTTTACTCACTGTTTCATACTTGGTTATGACATGAAAGACTTTTTTACTCACTGTTTCATACTTGGTTATGACATGAAAGACTTTTTTACTCAGTTTCATACTTGGTTATGACATGAAAGACTTTTTTACTCACTGTTTCATACTTGGTTATGACATGAAAGACTTTTTTACTCACTGTTTCATACTTGGTTATGACATGAAAGACTTTTTTACTCACTGTTTCATACTTGGTTATGACATGAAAGACTTTTTTACTCACTGTTTCATACTTGGTTATGACATGAAAGACTTTTTTACTCACTGTTTCATACATGGTTATGACATGAAAGACTTTTACTCACTGTTTCATACTTGGTTATGACATGAAAGACTTTTTTACTCACTGTTTCATACTTGGTTATGACATGAAAGACTTTTTTACTCACTGTTTCATACATGGTTATGACATGAAAGACTTTTTACTCACTGTTTCATACTTGGTTATGACATGAAAGACTTTTTTACTCACTGTTTCATACTTGGTTATGACATGAAAGACTTTTTTACTCACAGTTTCATACTTGGTTATGACATGAAAGACTTTTTTACTCACTGTTTCATACTTGGTTATGACATGAAAGACTTTTTTACTCACTGTTTCATACTTGGTTATGACATGAAAGACTTTTTTACTCACTGTTTCATACATGGTTATGACATGAAAGACTTTTACTCACTGTTTCATACTTGGTTATGACATGAAAGACTTTTTACTCACTGTTTCATACTTGGTTATGACATGAAAGACTTTTACTCACTGTTTCATACTTGGTTATGACATGAAAGACTTTTTTACTCACTGTTTCATACTTGGTTATGACATGAAAGACTTTTTTACTCACAGTTTCATACTTGGTTATGACATGAAAGACTTTTTTACTCACTGTTTCATACATGGTTATGACATGAAAGACTTTTTTACTCACTACTTCATACTTGGTTATGACATGAAAGACTTTTTTACTCACAGTTTCATACTTGGTTATGACATGAAAGACTTTTTTACTCACTGTTTCATACTTGGTTATGACATGAAAGACTTTTTTACTCACTGTTTCATACATGGTAATGACATGAAAGACTTTTACTCACTGTTTCATACTTGGTTATGACATGAAAGACTTTTTTACTCACTGTTTCATACTTGGTTATGACATGAAAGACTTTTTTACTCAGTTTCATACTTGGTTATGACATGAAAGACTTTTTTACTCACTGTTTCATACTTGGTTATGACATGAAAGACTTTTTTACTCAGTTTCATACTTGGTTATGACATGAAAGACTTTTTTACTCAGTTTCATACTTGGTTATGACATGAAAGACTTTTTTACTCACTGTTTCATACTTGGTTATGACATGAAAGACTTTTTTACTCACTGTTTCATACTTGGTTATGACATGAAAGACTTTTTACTCACTGTTTCATACTTGGTTATGACATGAAAGACTTTTTTACTCACTGTTTCATACTTGGTTATGACATGAAAGACTTTTTTACTCACTGTTTCATACATGGTTATGACATGAAAGACTTTTACTCACTGTTTCATACTTGGTTATGACATGAAAGACTTTTTTACTCACTGTTTCATACTTGGTTATGACATGAAAGACTTTTTACTCACTGTTTCATACATGGTTATGACATGAAAGACTTTTACTCACTGTTTCATACTTGGTTATGACATGAAAGACTTTTTTACTCACTGTTTCATACTTGGTTATGACATGAAAGACTTTTTTACTCACAGTTTCATACTTGGTTATGACATGAAAGACTTTTTTACTCACTGTTTCATACTTGGTTATGACATGAAAGACTTTTTACTCACTGTTTCATACTTGGTTATGACATGAAAGACTTTTTTACTCACTGTTTCATACATGGTTATGACATGAAAGACTTTTACTCACTGTTTCATACTTGGTTATGACATGAAAGACTTTTACTCACTGTTTCATACTTGGTTATGACATGAAAGACTTTTTTACTCACTGTTTCATACTTGGTTATGACATGAAAGACTTTTTTACTCACAGTTTCATACTTGGTTATGACATGAAAGACTTTTTTACTCACTGTTTCATACTTGGTTATGACATGAAAGACTTTTTTACTCACTGTTTCATACTTGGTTATGACATGAAAGACTTTTTTACTCACTGTTTCATACTTGGTTATGACATGAAAGACTTTTTTACTCACTGTTTCATACTTGGTTATGACATGAAAGACTTTTTTACTCACTGTTTCATACATGGTTATGACATGAAAGACTTTTACTCACTGTTTCATACTTGGTTATGACATGAAAGACTTTTTTACTCACTGTTTCATACTTGGTTATGACATGAAAGACTTTTTTACTCACTGTTTCATACTTGGTTATGACATGAAAGACTTTTTTACTCACTGTTTCATACTTGGTTATGACATGAAAGACTTTTTTACTCACTGTTTCATACATGGTTATGACATGAAAGACTTTTTACTCACTGTTTCATACTTGGTTATGACATGAAAGACTTTTTTACTCAGTTTCATACTTGGTTATGACATGAAAGACTTTTTTACTCACTGTTTCAATACTTGGTTATGACATGAAAGACTTTTTTACTCACTGTTTCATACTTGGTTATGACATGAAAGACTTTTTTACTCACTGTTTCATACATGGTTATGACATGAAAGACTTTTTTACTCACTGTTTCATACTTGGTTATGACATGAAAGACTTTTTACTCACTGTTTCATACTTGGTTATGACATGAAAGACTTTTTTACTCACTGTTTCATACTTGGTTATGACATGAAAGACTTTTTTACTCACTGTTTCATACTTGGTTATGACATGAAAGACTTTTTACTCACAGTTTCATACTTGGTTATGACATGAAAGACTTTTTTACTCACTGTTTCATACTTGGTTATGACATGAAAGACTTTTTTACTCACAGTTTCATACTTGGTTATGACATGAAAGACTTTTTTACTCACAGTTTCATACTTGGTTATGACATGAAAGACTTTTTACTCACTGTTTCATACTTGGTTATGACATGAAAGACTTTTTTACTCACTGTTTCATACTTGGTTATGACATGAAAGACTTTTTACTCACTGTTTCATACTTGGTTATGACATGAAAGACTTTTTTACTCACTGTTTCATACTTGGTTATGACATGAAAGACTTTTTACTCACTGTTTCATACTTGGTTATGACATGAAAGACTTTTTTACTCACTGTTTCATACTTGGTTATGACATGAAAGACTTTTTTACTCACTGTTTCATACTTGGTTATGACATGAAAGACTTTTTTACTCACTGTTTCATACTTGGTTATGACATGAAAGACTTTTTACTCACTGTTTCATACTTGGTTATGACATGAAAGACTTTTTACTCACTGTTTCATACTTGGTTATGACATGAAAGACTTTTTTACTCACAGTTTTCATACTTGGTTATGACATGAAAGACTTTTTTACTCACTGTTTCATACTTGGTTATGACATGAAAGACTTTTTTACTCACTGTTTCATACTTGGTTATGACATGAAAGACTTTTTTACTCACTGTTTCATACTTGGTTATGACATGAAGACTTTTTACTCACTGTTTCATACATGGTTATGACATGAAAGACTTTTTACTCACTGTTTCATACTTGGTTATGACATGAAAGACTTTTTTACTCACGTTTCATACTTGGTTATGACATGAAAGACTTTTTTACTCACTGTTTCATACTTGGTTATGACATGAAAGACTTTTTTACTCACTGTTTCATACATGGTTATGACATGAAAGACTTTTTACTCACTGTTTCATACTTGGTTATGACATGAAAGACTTTTTTACTCAGTGTTTCATACTTGGTTATGACATGAAAGACTTTTTTACTCACTGTTTCATACTTGGTTATGACATGAAAGACTTTTTACTCACTGTTTCATACATGGTTATGACATGAAAGACTTTTTTACTC